>CAUYQV010131711.1:0-61535 GCA_963574575.1 Galagoides demidoff
GTGGTCCCAGCTACTTGGGAGGTGGAGGCAGGAGACTCGCTTGAGCCCAGGAGTTGGAGGTTGCTATGAGCTGTGATGCCATGGCACTCTACCCAGGGGGATAGCTTGAGGCTCCGTCTCAAAAAAAAAAAAAAAAAAAAGGTCCTTTTACTTTACCCTCTTTGTGTTACAATTGCCTTATACACTAGGTCTATGTACATGGAAAACTCCATCAGGAAATGTTATACATTTTACTTTGCAACTTTCAACCATACCTTAAAGAGTTCAAGGGAAGAATAGTCCACTATTGTTACCTAGATATTTACAGTTTCTATTGCTTTTCCTTTGTCCCTGATTTTCCACGTTTCCTTCCAGTATCCGTTTCCTTCAGTCTGAAGGACTTCCTTTAGAATTCTTTTACAGCAGGTCTGTTGACAACTTACCTTTAATTTTTTTTCTTCATTTGAGAATGTTTTAATTTCTTCTTCATTCCTTATGGATATTTTCATTGAACATGGGCTCCTGAGTTGACAGGTTTTTTTTTTTTTTTTTTTTTGCTCTCTAGCACTTTGAAGATACCGTATTACTTCTTTCTGTCCTCCCTGGTTTCTGATGAAAAATATTCAGTCATTTGAATCATTGTCTCCTTAGAAATAATGCTTACATTTCTCTGGCTGCTTTCAAGAATTTGTATTGTCTTTAGTTTGATCATAACACTTCTGAACATTCTGTTTGGAGTTGGCTAGTTTCTTAATATGTAGGTTTGTGACTTTCTCCACCATTGCAAAGCTTTCTACCAATATTTTTTCATATGTTTTCTTTTTCCTTTCCTTCTGACATGCCAGTGACATGATGTTAGACCTTTTGTTATTATTCCACAATTCCCTAAGGCTCTGTTCATTTTTTTGTTCAGTAGTTTTTCTCCATTGTTCAAATTGAATAATTTGTTTTGATCCAACTGCAAGTTCATTCGGTCTTTCCTTTAGCAGCTCCATTCTAACATTGCTTCTATCCAGTTATTTTTTTTATTTTGGCTATTCCAACTTTTAAACCTAAAATTTCCATTTGATTCTTCTTTATATATTCTGTTCTTTGCTGAGACTTTCATGTGATTCAAGTGTTAACTCCTCTTTTTTGGAAATTTTTATAATTTCTTAAAGTCTTTGTCAGATAATTCTAGCTCTTTGTCCTTTTTGTGTTGGCATCTGTATTGTCAGGGCTCTCCAGAGAAACAGCACTAATAGCATTACATAGATCTATAGGAAGAGATTTATTATGAGAGATCGATTCATGTAGTTTTGGAAGCCGAGAATTCTTGGGATCTGCATTTTCAAGCTGGAGGCCCAGGGAAGCTTGTGGTGTAGCTCTTGTCCAAACCCAGAGGCCTGAGAACCAGGGGAGTCAATTTTGAAGTCCCAGCCAGAGTCCAAAGGCTCAGAACCAAGAGCACTGGTATCCAACAGCAAGAGAAGATGGGTGTCCCAGCTCAAGATGAGAGAATGAATTAGTTCTTCTCTGCCTTTTTGTTCTCTGGAGGCCCACAACAGATAGGGTGATGTTACCCCCACACATTGGGGAGAGTGAACTCTGTCACCCTGGGTAGAGTTCCATGACTTCATAGCTCACACAGCAACCTCTGACTCTTGGGCTCAAGCCATCCTTTTGCCTCCACCTCCTGAGTAGCTGGGACTATAGGCATCTGCTACAAAGCCCCACTGAAAGTGAACTTATTTATTCAATCTCCTAATTTGATTGCCAGTCTTTTCCAGAAACACCATCACAGATACGCACAGAAAGAATGCTTTACAAGCTATATAGGCATTCCTTAGCCTAGTCCAGCTGACACACAAAATTAACCATCACAGCATCTGTTGATTACTTTGCCCACTCAAGTTGTGATTTTGCTGGTTCTTATGTTCAGGAATTTTGGCTCGTGTTATTTTATGACACTGTTTGTCTTAATTAAATCTTATGGTGAATCTTTGTATTTTGTTTTAGCAGGGAAACAACCCTGTTGGGTTCAGGCGACACATTCCCATTAGCCTTCTGTGAGCTGTGGTTTCAACATCATTTCTCTTTTTACAGTCTTTAGAGTGCTCTTCACCTGGGTCCAAGGTGTATGCCGCTCAGTGGCCAGTCTGCCACCTGCAACGTGAGCTAACTTCTCATTTAGTTCTGTGGTCTAAGGTGTGTTGCTTAGCATGAGGTCTACATGTATGCAATTTGGATATGACCCCTGGAATACATAACGCATAGCTTTGCTCTTCCTTCTTCATGATCTCTTGTTATTTTCTAGTTTCCTTGAGCTGCTGTTTTGGTCCTCTGGCCAGATATCTAGGACTTCCTTTAACTCATTTCAGTGCCCACTTCCCATGACTCTGGCCACATTTGGGGCCAAGCAATGAGAGGACAGGCAGAAAAAGAGTACCAGGAATTCTCTCCACTTTCTGAGACCACAGCTTCTTTGATCAGAGAGGAAAGTTCTCTTCCCTTAGAGGTTTAGCCTCCCACCAGATAGCCTTGAAGCCCAGAGTGAGAGAGAATGGAGGAAGGAGAAAACCAGATGGGGAATCTCCCCACCCCAGTTGATAGGAGGCTCCTTTCCTATTCCTTGATTTAGAATTATGGACTCATTTTGGAGTTCTCTTTGAGAGCACTAGTGGTTTTTGGGCTGCACTAAATGCAGACTGAGGAATATTAGAGGAGAAAAATGGCAAACTCACCAGTAGTTCAGTGCTACTTCAGATTTTGGCTGTCTTCCCAGACTACCTGCTGCTATTTACTTTTCAATGTTCTTCCCGTGTATTCACTCCAGGTTTTATAATTGCCTTAGGTTGGAGAGACAGAATAGAGTGTGCTTACCTCATCTTACCCCAATTAAAACCTCTAGATATTTTGTAGGGGCCTCATTGGCATACACCATGCATGAATTTGGTATTAGGACAAGTACAGGAAGGATTTGACCCAGGGAAAGTGTTGTGCCACTGCTTGTGGTGGCAGCGAGCGTGGTGGTGGATTCTTGCTGGTTCCTTTCTGGAGGCATCAGAGCAGCTACAGCAGCTCTTTTTAAAATGATGACTTTGGAACTTTAAAGCAAATTTTGAAAGTTGGCTAGACACTTGTGGTTTCTTTAGCAGATCAATGTAGCTTTGCCATTTCCCCAGAGTAATTATTCAGTGGCTAATGTGAACTTTGCTTGAAGAACACGTCTCATGAGAGAGGCGGGATCAGTAGTTGGGAGTGGGACTTGGCCCACTCAGAGACTTGGACTCCACCCTTGGCCTCATCACTTAGTAACTGTATGCCCTGGGTTGAGCTGCTGAACTGCTCTAACCTCTGTTGCTTCCCGCATAAATTGGAGATAAAGCCCTAGCACTGCAAGACAGGATTACTGTGTGACTCAATGAGGTAATGCAAGTGATGCTCTCCATATGGTGCTCAGTAAATATTAGTGATTCTGCTTTGATTGTTTTTGCGCCATAAGTTAAAACGATTATGCCTATTTACCCTCTCAAATTACTTTTAATCTGTTGAAATATATGGCATATAATCCCTCTTCTCCTCTCAGTATTTCAGTTCATATTAACCTTCAATTAGGGCTCTTTCTTGACACTCAAGAACAATATACTTGACCTACGATATTTCTAGTAATGAAAGTCTAATAGAACCTCGGTAAGTTGACCACCCAAGGGACTGTAACAAACTGGTCAACATACGGAGGTGGTCAACATAAGGAACTAGGCCCGTTGTACTGATACATATATGTGGTGCATGTCTGGTCTATGAAAATTAGGTCAACTTAAGGAAATGGCCAATGTGGGGAGGTGGTCAACTATGGTGGTTCTGCTATATTTGAATATGTGCTTGAATGGTGAGTTATCCTTAGTACTTGCCAAAGAAAAGTAATATGGTATATGCATGGAACTCCTAGTAAGTCCATCACCCAGTTTTCTGGATGTTTTTATTTAAGAGTGGCCCCTCCACAAGATGCCATACTAGTGAATGTCCTGAAAAAACAACCCTTTTCAAGTGGCTGCAGTCTCCTCTGTTGATTGCAACTCCTGTTTGCCACTCTCTCACTTTGTTCTTCATCCTTTGTTTTTACGCTTAAAAAAAATGCATTATGTGTTTACTGAAATGAATAACAATCTGGTCACTTCCTAGACAGTTTTCTTAACATGCTTACTTATGGGTGGCACCTGTGGCTCAAGGAGTAGGGCGCTGGCCCCACAAACTGGAAGTGGTGAGTTCAAACCCGGCCCTGGCCAAAAATTGCAAAGACAATCAACCAAACAAAAAACATGCTTACTTATGAAAATGCTGCTTGGTTTTAACTATGTATCATTCAAAAGGAAAGCTTCTTGGAAGTAAGAATTATGTATTTTCTTTCTTCATTCCCTTTCACAAGACGTATTTCATAAACTGGATACTGAATAATTTGTCGGCCAAATGAATTTAAATTAAAATGTTTTGGAATAATTAGTGTAGGTATAACATATTATATTGAATATTTTACTGGCAATATGTCAGCAACTAGCCCCAGTTTGGAGAAGATGTTGGCTTACGATTATTTCATCAGTGACAAGGCAGAGGAACAGTAGGTTAGGCTGTGGGTTTTACTTTTTTCTATATGAGTAGAATCCTGTCTAGACCTCCTGTGAGCTCTGAGTTTAATTAAAGTTTTAAATTGCCCTTCCAAAAAGCTCAGTTGAATGACTAAGACAAAATATAAAAACTGGCTGCATTTTAACTTTTATCCTGTGCTGTCACTGGAGAGCTTGTTGAAAAGGAAGGATCATAGAGAAAGTACTAACGAAGGCAGCAAAATTCTTGAACTTGGATGCACTTGGAAAGACTGAAGTCCAAGTGTCCTCTGCTTGAGGACCCCCCATAAGACATTGTGTTCCCGGGGGATAATGGACCAGTAGCAGTGATAAACAAACATACTTTAAAAGCCACCCAAGTAGAAGAGCATTCTGGAGAGACAAGCCTGGGTTGTCACAAGAATGAGAGGTCTGAACAGGAACATGTCTAACTTCCTCTGAGTTCCTCACAGTATAGCTGAAACAGCCTGTTGGAAGGATGTGGTGAAAGTTTGTAGGTTACATGGAGAAGAAATCACATTATGTTCATTAAAAGTATATGTAGAATTTAATTTAGAGAAATTAGATGTAAATTTCCACACTAAAATTATCCAGTAAAGGAGAGAAAAGATTGGTGCTAATGGAACAAAGAATTGGAGAAAAGAAAGGTGGCCAGATACCAGGAGCTAAGGTGCGTGAGGAGAAGTTAACACTGCCTAGCTCAACATATTTCATCAACATTAGCACATGGTGAAGTGTGTTTCCAAGAATATCAGTTGTAGAGGATATTAGATTTAAAAGAATAAGCAATTGGGGGTAAGGGGGCTCCATAGCTGCCTGGAATCCAGCCATTTTATAAACCATTAAAAGAAGCTAGATATATTTCTAATTTGTTACAAGTAATAAATATGATTTGGGGATCAAGTTTATCATGGTTAGAATTTTTCAGTAAGACTTTAGGTAAGACATCAGTCCCTTCTGTTAGAAATTTTTTTGTTAAAATATCAGTCGTATTTCTTTTTCCCCTTAGATTTAACCTTCTAAGAAGCACCAAACAAGGAACCAATTGTGCTTTTTAATATCAACTATAACATGTTTATTCTATTTTTTAACAGTGGTCTCTCTGAGTCAAGATTTGCAATGAATGACACTGGGAGAAGTTCATGGTGAACTTTGTAACTATAATTCAGTAGTTTGAGCTTAACTTTTTGGGAGGCAAAGGGAGCTTCTCAGAAAATGCCTTCTGTGTTATATCCACAGATAAAAATGTGGTAGCTTTGGGCAGAGCTGTCTATACTGCTCCCCCCAAAAGAAATCTATATTTAGAGCAAGCCTATTAGGAGTTATTATTGCATTTTTTTGGTTTATTGAAGTATAATTTCTATGCCATGAAGCTCATCCATTTTAAGTGTACAGTTTCATGAACTTTAATAAATTTATACAGTTATGGATCCAGCATCACAATTCAGTTTTAGAAACAGTCCTTCACCCCTAAAAGATCCCTACTGCCAGCTTACAGCGGAGCCCACTCCCATCTCAGACCCAGGCCACCACTCATCTTCTGGCAGATTTTCACTTTTCTGGACATTTCATAAAAATGGAATCATACTTTACAACATATATTCTTTTCTGAGTTCTTTCACTTAGTGTTTTCAAGGTTCATTGGTGTTTTGGCCTGTGTGAGTAGTTTGTCCCTTTTTATCTGTTCTGTGGATAGACCACATTTTGTTTGCCACTTTACCAGCTGATGGACATTGGGGTTGTTTCTAATGTTTGCTATTGTAATTAATGCTGCTGTGAACATTTGCATGCAGGTTTTTGTGTGGGTGGATGTTTTTATTATTTCTCTTGAGAAGATACGTAAGAGTAGTGTCAGGGTTGCATGGTAACTTTCTAACACATTGACAAATCATCTTCCAAAGCGCCTGTAACTGCCACATTCCCACCTCCACTACATCATTTTGTACTTTATTAAATGGTCAGTGTTTGGTCTAAGCGTAACAGCAAGAAGCAGGGTGTGTGGCAGGGCTGAAGAAGACTCTCTACCACGTCACCACTGCCACAGGCGGAGTGCCAGGGAATCGAATCAGACTGCACATGCAGAGGTCAGGGTGGCACTGAAGGAAAACCAGGCTTGAAGGTTGTAGCAGACCCAGAACTTCTTCTGATGGGTGTTAGAAGGATTTCAGAAGGATTTCTATTAAGGGTTGGGTATATTGGTGTCAGCTAACCTCTGACATGGGGCACAGAGAGGAAGACTGAAAACGGCAATGCAGCACACTAGGGCCCTTAGGCCCTTGCCTTGGGTTCACAGTAGGGCCTAAGCCTTGAGGCACTCCAAACTGGGGCCAAGTCCTAGGGTTCGATATAGGGATGGGACCAGGTCAGGGAGGAAGGACCAGCAATCTGGGCCTTACCAGATAACCACAGAAGCCCTAAGCCTTAGATCGATTTGCCGTAGAGGCAAGCTTTGTACCAGAAGTCCAACTGGTGGGTGCCCGGCTGACCTTACTGTGTTGTACAGAGATCAGAGGCTTTGATATAATAATAAAACACCTATAGAGTTCTCACTTCATACTAAGTGCTGATTTCAGGTGCTTTATTTCTCACTATAACTGCATGAGATGGATACTGTTATCCCATTATATTAACCATGACTCCAATCATAAAGAGATGGAGTGAGTTGCCCAAGGTCACATAGCTAGTAAGTGGGTAAGCTGGGATTCAAAGCCAGGTGGCTCCAGAGGCCACCTCTTAACCACTAAGCTAGTCACCCTTGTAATCCTCATTGTCCCTCTCTGGCTTCTCAGGATAGGGGGCTGGGAAGCTTGAGACAGGAGTGGCAAGACCCTAGTTAAAGTTTAATGCAAAAAAATTACACATAGGCCATAGATTACAATGAGAATATGTATAATCATAGGCATGCAAAAATGTATATAGAGAGAAAATTTATATGGAATATTACTTAAATTGCTTAAAATAAAAACCAAGAACTCCTCCTTCCAGCTCTGCAGCTACTATTTGAGTTATGTCTAAGATAGGTCCAGAAGCAATCAACTAGAACATTATTATGTAGGCTTTGTGTGCTTGTAGCCACTCTCTGTTGGTTTGAATACAGTTTTCTCTTTGTCTCCAAATTAGTAGGATGTTATACAAACTAACAAAGGTTTAAAAAATGAATAGTGTCTTAAAATATCTGTTTGGTTTTGGGGGAACATTAAAGTAAAATGGAAAAGTGTGCTGAAACCAAATTATCAGTGCTTTGTAACCTTTCAGTGACTTTATATGCAAGTGAATTAGATTCTGTTAAGAGGCATGTAGCAAATATCATTAGCATTGACAACTGTTTAGGCCAGGCACGCTGGCTCATACCTGTAATCCTAGCACTCTGGGAGGCTGAGGCAGGTGGGGATTGCCTGAGCTCAGGAGTCTGAGACTATCCTGAACAAGAGTGAGACCTCTTCTCTACAGAAGATAGAAAAACTAGCTGGGCATTGTGGTGAGCACCTATAGTCCCAGCTACTTGGGAGGCTGCGGCAAGAGGATCACTTGAGCCTAAGAGTTTGAGGTTACTATGAGCTATGACATTATGGCACTTTACCCAGGGTGACAGGGTGAGACTGTCTCCATCCCCCCAAAATACCCAACAACTGTTTATTGAGCGTCCACAATCTCTCTCCTAAGGAAGACAAGACCATGTCCTTTAAGAACTTAGAATTCAGAGACTGGAGTGAGATGATTATCTTTGAGTCTCCTGCCTGTCTCCTTTCCTTTCTCTTTGGTCTTCCTGTCATGGGGGAGCTTGCAGGTGTGTGTGCAATGCAGTACATTTTATATGCAGCGTCTTAGTTCATCTTCACAGCAGAGATAGATTTATTCTCATTTTACAGAAAGGGAAACTGAGGTTTAACATTATTATAATTAACTTATCTGAGGTCATTCTGATCAGAATCTTGGTTCTTTCCACTACGTGTTTTTTATCACCTCCTATGCCTCCCATGAGCTTTAATATTTTCCTCCTCAACTGGCCATAAAATAAAGAAATGTACTTTAGGTTGGGATGGATTTATTGCATTGCATGCTGTGTCCACTTGTTGACTTGCAAATAATTGTGTCACCCTGGCCTATGAGCACAAAGGCCTCCCTCCAGGGGTGGGTCCAGGACATTTAGGTTGTTGATGGGGCCACCTCAGTTACTTGAGGTCAGGAAGAGAAAATGAGGGCAGAGCCTCACTTAGTCACCCCCTCACGGGGGTCCCAAACATTGTCACACACAGGGAAAATGAGAAATGGTAGCTAAATGTACCTTTACTTATAGTATAAAATTTCACAAAGAGGTGGCCAACATGTAGAGAATATTTTGTAAATATTTTATACAATTTTGTACTGAGTATTTTGTAAATAAAGGTACCTTTAGCTACAAGTTCCCATGTTTCCCCATATATGGTGAATTTGGGGACCCCTGTGCTACAGGGATCTGCAAACTTCCACCTGGAGATCAGATCTGGCTCACTACTTGTTTTCTTCTGGTTCGTGACTTAAAAGCTTTTATGTTTGTCAATGGCTAGAAAAAAAATTAGATAGCATCATTTTGTGACAGGTGAAAATTACCCCCGATTCCAATTTGGATGTTCCACGAGTAATGCTTTACTGAAGCATGGCCATGACCATAGGTTTACTTATTGTCTATGAAGACAGCTTTCACACTACAACGACAGAACCACAGAGTTGTGACAGACAACAAAGGGCCTACAGAATGAAAAATATTTACTGTCTGGCCCTTTACAGAAACGTTTGCCAACCTCTGGTCGGGTAGAGCAGGTTGGAGAAACTATGAGCTTGTTGAGGAAAGTGACTAACCTTTATTATACGAGGGAGAAGGGGCAGCAAGCAGTGTGATGTACTTGCTGTGTGACCTTGGGCAAGTTTCTTAGCCTGTCTGTGCTTCCATTTTATAGCTATAAAATAGGGATAGTACTAGTTTCTACCTCACAGGTTGCTGTAAAGATTATATTTATATGCAAATCACTTATAACAGTGCTTTACATATGCTTTATAATATGACACATAAGGAAGATGACTGATGTTCATGTTTGTCCCATGGGCGTTTTCTCTAGACCTTATATAATGAGGCGCTAGTAACCCTAAAACTTGGCCTGTCTGGGTAGCACTCCTCACCCCCCTGGAATTACGAGATCCCCTGGCAGGCCTCCTAAGGCCCTCTTTGCCCAGCACAGGCACCTTCTTCCTCTTTCTCCCAGGCCAGCAGCTCCCAGCTCCAGCGCCTTCATAAGGCCCCTGCCTGTTGTCCCGGGGCTCTGCTGGGGGAGGCAGGATGTTTGCTGGCACTGCAGTTATGTGCTGGGGCCCTCACAAACTTGGGCCGTGCTGCTCTCACGTGGGCCTGCATCCACGTCATATCATGACTGCATCCTTGATGCTTCGTAGAGCCGTTGCCAGACCTTAGTCTAGAGTGGGTGTAGATCCCTGGTATGCGGTGACCCTGTCTGGTCTGCTTGGGGCCTGGCTGCTCTGCAAATTCATCCATTTTGCTTTATGGAGCATCTGCCATGTTCCAGGCCTGGGCCAGGTGTTCTGTGCACATGTCCTGCACCCTCCTGAGATCAGTGCAGGGCAGCCCTGTGCGCATCTTATATGTGTAGTTGGGGATCAGTTTCCTCCTGGATCTCGGGTTCTGTGTGTCCCTTTCAGTACACTGTAGAGATTTGGATTTTCTCAACAACAGTGGAAATGTCCCAGTCTGATAACTGCAGGTCTTTTCTGCCTCCTACTCTCAGCTGCATCAACTCCTCATGCTTAGGCCACACTGGGTTCTCCAGAGCATCACATCAGGTGATTTTTGCAAAATATTTGCTGTCTGGTGATCCACACAGGCAAGTCTGAGGTTGCAAATAGGCAAACAGAAAAAATATACTTTACCCACTGGTTTCATTTGAATCTAATAGTGCGTGTAAGCCAGGCTTGCTCATCCCCCATGGGGACAGCTGTGCAGAGAGGTAAAGTGACGCTCCCAAAGTCACAGTCCTAAACTCAGCTCCGACGCTGAAATCCAGGAATATCTTTGGCTGAAGTGACAAGTGAGAGGTAATGAGCATTGACTGGACTGTAAGCTCTATGAAGGCAGGGATTGTCACTGGTTCTATTCACTGTTGGGTCCTGAGGGTCTGGAACAGTGCCTGGCTTATGAGAAATGTCCAGCAAACATTGGCTGAAATCGCTGAAAATATCGTCATCAAGGTGAAGATAAACCAGGAGCTTCCTGTTTGGACAGGGAGCAAAGGAGAGAGTGTAGCTGTGCGCTGAGTGGTACTCTTTCTATCCTTGGGCATTGAGAAACCCAAAATCAAATTAGTTTTTGTTTATGAACTTTAAGTTTCTTCCCCATCTACAACATGGGTCATTGGCCTCAAGTGACAAAAGCTTCCTTACCCCAGGATACGTTATCACTGTAGGGAAAATCTCCATGAGTACCTACTGTGAGGTAGCGAGGGTGTGACCTCACACACAGGTGACGTGTTAGATGCGCTTGCAGGATCCCACCTGTCTCTGGGGAAAGGGAAAATCTACTTACACCAGAAAAGTCTCTGGAGATTCACACATCAAATATCGCGCTATGGACTGAATTGTCTCTTCCCCTACCCCACCCCAAATTCATGGGTTGAAGCCTAACTCCCCGTGTGATAACTGTATTGTGAAGACAGGATCTTTAAGGAGGTGACTGGGGTTAAGTGAGGTCACAAGGGTGGAGACGTGATCCTGTAGGGTTAGTGTCCTTATGAGAAATGACACCGGAGCGCTCCCTCTCACCCTCTCCCTGCTGTAGGGACAGAGAGCCATTCAGAGGGCCCTCATCAGGAACCAACACTTCCAGACCTTGCTCTTGGACTTCCCAGCCTTCAGAACTGTAAAAAGATCAATGTCTGTTCTTTAAGCCACCCAGTCTATGGCATTTCATTAACTCCAAGTGGGCTAATATACATGGTTTCCCAGTGTTTGCTGTTTATATAACTAGAATCTGGCTGGAAAAGTCTTTATATCTTCAACAGAAGCAGAATTCTTCAAATGAATTCAAATCTCCATTCTTCACATGGGATTCAATTTTGTCACTTATAAGCTGTGTGACCTTAAATAACTCATTCAACCTCTCTGAGCCAGAATTTCTTTCCCTCTCACAGAATGCAGCACTATGAAATTGAAGTGGATAAGTCTCCATCCTTGTGACCTCACTTAACCCCAGTCACCTCCTTAAAGATCCTGTCTTCACAATACAGTCATCACATGGGGAGTTAGGCTACTAGTATTAATTGCATCCAGGTATAATGATCCATATTTTTACAACAGGGAAAGCCACATTTAATTCTATTTACAAAATGCAAATACTGTCCACTTCAGTTTCATAGTGCTGCATTCAGTGAGAGGGAAAGAAATTCTGGCTCAGAGAGGTTGAATGAGTTATTTAAGGTCACACAGCTTATAAATGACAAAACTGAATCCCAGCCCAAGTCTTTGACTTTTGGACAAGGATATTTAGACTCAGGGACATGGTTCAGGTTCTCTGACTTTAATAGCCATATCTCCCAAGAAGCAACAAAGAGCTCAAAAGAAAGCACTGGAACCCAAGGAGAAATCCAGAAACTATGGAAGGGAGGTTTTATCTTTGTCCTTAATTTACCTGACAGCATTTCTGAAGTAATAGATGTCTCAGAAATGTGTGGGATGCAGTATGTCACATTCGCAGCAATTACCAGGCAGAATAAGGAGAACTGGGGGAAGTGTTAGCAGCGCCCAGCCTCATCTGCTGTCCAGGCTATTTGCTCTTGTTTACCTGAAGCAGGCTACATAAAAAGCACTCCATTTTCCACTGATAAAAATTAGAGGAATTAAGCTTTTTGGGTAAGCATGCCAAGGCAAAAGAAACCATTTAGCTAAAGTGTCTGCAGGCTTGGATTTGATTCTTTGGAAACCACAAAAGTTTCTGAAAACAAAAACAACTAGTTCAAGTTGACATGGGCCTTGTATGAGTGGTGTATGCAGAGATTTCTTCTGTTGCCGGCTGGATGCACACACTCGTGTTATGCGGTTACCAAGTTAGTGCTTTCTCAACTGTCTCTATTTTAAAAGGAAAGCAACATAATAAGAGTAACATCTATGGGGGTGGGGGGCACGTACCTGCGCACAGCTGGCTTCTCATCAGACTGGGAGGAGCTGAGAGATGAGCCTTGACTGCCTGCCTCTCCCTCTCAGGCTCCCTGCCACCCTCTTCAGATGCGTCTGCTGCATTTTCATCTTCACAGCAACACTCTGAGTTAGTATCATCCACATTTTACAAATTAGAGAAATAGAATCATCAAATAACCCCTTCCAGTTGTTTTTTCTTTTAAAGTTGGAAATGGAAACAAGATCTTATGATTCAGAAATCTGTGCTCTCACTGCTGATGAGACCACCCCCCCATTACTCCCCTTCCCTTTTCCCCTCAAAGATGATTCAGGGAGGGGTGAGGCCTGCCTTCCTCTTAGCTGATGATGAGGGGCATTTTCCCTCCTAGGGGAAAATGTTCTTCTTTTTTTAAAGAGCATCCTCTTAGGGTCTGGGGTGCCTTTCACTCTTCCTCATTAATGTATCTGTCCCTGAGTTCAAGCAGAAAAGGTCTCTCCCGTGTGAGAATGACTTCTACATTCCTGCTTGCCTGGTGATGGCTCCCTGTCCCGGGTCCCCAGCCGGGGTGGGTGGTGGGGAGGTGCCGGCTGGCGTACAGCTCTGGGCGCCGTGTTACTGTCTTGCACTGACTTTTCAGCCTGGGTAATTGGCAGACTCAGAATGCTGACAGATCCAGAGAACAAAATGTCTCTCCTGGGCCACTGAGGTCCCTCTTCACAGGGGCACAAGGGGACTCAGAAACCTGCGGGTGACAGACCACGGCTCTGAAAGTGCATTCTGGTTGAACATCATGAGATGTATTTTCTTTCTAGGTCAGGTTATAAAAGCACATAATATAGGTACTCCGGAGAAAATGATCTGCAGTAGCGTGATTCAGACACATTATAGGATCTTAAAGCCGGTCTTGATAGCTCGGGAGGCTGCTCAGCAGGGATAGTGGGAGCAGGGATTGGGGAGTTAGACTGTCTGGGTTTGTATCCCAACTTGTTAGCCGTGTAGCCTTGGGCAAGTTTTCTTGACCTTTTTGGGCTTCAGTTTCTTCATCTGTACAATGAAAATAATAGTAGTCACCTACCTCTCAGAGTTAGCAGGGGTACTGCTGCTGAGAAGTGGCTATTAGGAGAATTCATTTGATCGTATGTATCTTTTTCTCTGCAGTCTCACTGAGCTGTGTGGCCCTGCGGAATCGTTGGGCCTCCTGAGTCTCTGGGTTGATGTCTTTTACTGGCTCTGAATTCTTCTCAGCTGTGACTTTCCCACAGCTACTCTGACTTCATCTTCTCACTCCTTTCCTTCTTGAACTTCAGGTAAACAAATGTTAGACTTTCCCATTATATCTACCACATCTTCCTTTCTCCCCATCTTTTTGTCTCTGGGCTATGTTCTAGGGTAGTTTCTCTGAAATTTTATGTCTTAATTCTCTGTTCAGTTGTATCTCATCAGCTATTAAATATGTCCACTGATTTATCAATTTTGATTATTTTTTGAGTTCTAAGGTATCTGTTTGATTCTTTTTCAAGTCTTTCAAAACATTTAATTTTCTAATTTTTTGAAATGTCAACCGTTGCATTTAATTTCTTTGAAAATCGTAAGTATAACTGTGTTACAGTCCATGGCTGGAGGTTTCAGGGCTCAAAGGCAGGCTCTGTTTCTGTTGTTCCTGCCGGTGCTCACTTACGCTGTCTAGACATGCTCGTGAACCTGGTTGGCCTCTACCGAGGCATCCTTTTGCTTCTGCCTGGGGTGAGCTATTGTGCCAGTCACTGGCCTAGTCTCAGGTCAGGCTTGAGGTGCCAGGGATGAGTAACTGCTGCTAGTTGCCCAAGGGCTGGTTCGTATGGAGTTCACTCTTTCCTGGAGTTTTGTAGCCTTATGGGGCCTGGGATGAATCTGGGTGGTTCACTGGATTCTCCACCTTTGTGTCCCTGGTTTTTACTTTAGGCCTTTTTTCCCCCCTTGAAGCTACTAAAATAAGCTCAGTTTTTAAACTTTTCTTCTAAATTAGCAAATACTCCTGGATATTCAGTTTAACCAGCTGGATTCTTCTAGAACTTGGTTTTGTGATTTCTTACTAAATTGACATCTCTGAGGCTTTCAGAGGGTGTTTTAGTTGTTCTTACTGGACAGGCTGGTCCTGATTTCTCCATGTGCCGTTCCTAGAAGTGGAAGTCACCACTCTGCTTTGACACCACAGGATTGGTGGCTGTGTTAATTGTGCCTATTGCTGTTTGTTCAAGGAAGATACTTCTTTGACACTTTTTTCCCTACCCATGTCTCTTTTTGGGAAAGGGTCAAAAGGGGTTCTGTATGGATTTATTCAGGAAGGGATAGATCCAACTATCTTAGCCTTTACTCCTGGCAGACGTGGTTTTTGAGGAGTGAGAAGTGTTTTTGAAGAATAGAACTCTGGATGTTTGGTAGATAAGGAGAATGTTTCTGATCACTATTTGCCATTATTTTTACTGTTCTCTTCAAAGTTTCAGAGTTTGAGCTGGTCATTCCCTGGTTTAACCTTTCCAGTGAGGTCACTTTGGGCCAAGTCTATTCCTTCCACTTATTTTATCACGATTACTTTAGAGTAACACATTGTTCATTTTGAGAGAAAATATTATCTATGTGATTGAACTGATTAAAAACAAAAACACAACTCCGGGAAAAGTTGCAAGAAAATTCATCTGCGTGTGAAGTGTAGGAACCTGTCTCCTGGTTTTCTGGGTGAACTTCTGTGTTTGGGGCAGGATCAGGTGTTCCTTTGAAGACACTTGGTATTTTCATACAGGAGCATATTGGCTCAAGGTAATTATGAAGAAGACAGTGTCCCAGGTGTGTTGCAACCTTATGATGAATTTTAAAGGATTGCAGTCATCAAGAAGCACTTGAAAAGTGTGTTCTTCATCTGGAGACACCTAATGGTTAGAACAAGAGAGGTTGGAGAAAAAAATAATTTGGGAGAGGTGCTATTTGTTGATACATTATCCTTCCTCGTTTCCCCTTCACATCTTCAGATTCCAAATTCCTGTTTCCAAAGCAGCCTTCAAAATGGCAAAAAAGGCTTGGCGCTCAAGTGGCTAAGGTGCCAGCCACATACACCTAAGGTGGAGGGTTCAAATCCAGCCCGGGCCTGCCAAAATAACAATGATGGCTGCAACGAAAAATAGCTGGGTATTGTGGCAGGCGCCTGTGGTCCCGGCTACTTGGGAGGTGGAGGCAGGAGACTCGCTTGAGCCCAGGAGTTGAAGGTTGCTGTGAGCTGTGATGCCACAGCACTCTACCTAGGGGGACAGCTTGAGGTTCTGTCTCAAAAAAAAAAAATGGCAAAAAAACTCTGAAAATATTAAAAGCCCCATATAGGACCTCTTTGAAGATTGCCCCATATGGATTTATTTTATTCATTTGAAATTTAATCATCAGGAAGACAACTTACAGTGAACACGATTCTCTTTCAAGATTCTTCATTTGACAGTATCCTCCAAAGACGGCTTAGGATACTGGAGCAAGAATCTGGGTAAAAGCTTGGGATATCTGCAGCTTTTAGTTGTATGGCCCTGACTCTTACTGTGACACTGGCAATTGCATCTTACAAAGAGGATAATCTTAGATGCTTTCTTTGGTCACCAGTGTATTACAGAAAATGTTTCCTCTTATTTAAATTGACATATACCTCTCTTGCGAGTGGTTAGATTTAATATGATTGTAGACTAGACTATAATGAAGTTTCTGTGTTCTGTATTTTATGTGTTTCATAAAACCATCAATACTACATATGAAGGGTCCTTTCACATGCTTGTCATTAATATGGCCTGAAGGATTACCGAAAAGAAGTAACCCATTGGGAATTTGCCTGGAACGGATAAGTAGAAGGATCTCTGTGATGAACACCTGATCTCCTTTTGAAAAATTGTGCGACATTTCTTTCAGATCCCTTCTTTGACCATCATGGATCACAGATACAAAAGAATCTGGTTGCTTAGCAACTGGATTATATATGATGGAACTCCTTGAAAGAATTTAAAGTGTTAACTCTTTAGAACAGGCGTCCTCAAACTACAGCCCGTGGGCCACATGCAACCCATCAAGGGTATTTATTCAGCCTGCCGGGTGTTTTTGCCGCTGCTGCCTGTCCTACTTAGTAGCCGACTTGTCCCTGGGCCCACAGTCCAGCCCTCCAACGGTCTGAGGGACAGTGAACTGGCCCCCCCTGTTTAAAAAGTTTGAGGACCTCTGCTTTAGAAATTAAGAGAGATCTAGTGAATCTCTTAAAAGTAGATATGAGTTGTGCTCAGAAAAAACTACAGTGAAAAAGTGTCTCGAAAGTAGACAGAAAAGATCTCAGAACTATTTGAATAAATGCTTTCCAATTTAGAAAACTCTGTCATTTAAAAAAAGTGAAATAGTTGCACTGAAGGATGACAGGCTCGTGCTATCGTTTAAGATTCCCATCTCTGATGGGTTATTAACCGCCTCTTTCCTGCAGTCACTGTATTGTTACAGCAAACCCCCAAAGCCAGGTGTGTAATGACGCACTCAGCTTCCTTCTGCTTTTCTCACAAAAGACTCCTCTTCCACTCTTTGGGGAGTGGTTTTCTTTTTTTTTTTTTTCCTCTTTCTATCAAGTTTCCATTTCTGAAACACAGTTGAATAATGGTTGGAACATTAATTGTAACTTGAAATGAAAAGAATCCTAATTAGAATTAATTTCCTTTTCTCATTTTTATCAATTCTTCAATGTTAACTGATTTCTTTTGTGCCTGCTATTTTCTGTTCTTCTTAAAATGTCTTTTGCTTTCTTGGATGGACCAGTAATAGCAGATGATGCTGTGTAGGTAGAAGAGAGAGGCCCCACTATGTTTCTCCGTTTATGCAGGCTTCTGGAGGCTCAGGGAAGTGCAGGTTTTAAGAAAAAATAAATGGTGCTTTTTTGAGAGAGAGGAAAGCAGATGTGTCTTCTAATTTTATGAGTCTCTTTTGTTTCTAAACTTTTCTTTTTTTTTTTTTTTTAGCATTTAGCCTCTGTTTTTTAATTTAATTTTTTTTTTTTAAATTTCAGGTTAATGTGAAGCTACAAACGACTGGGTTACAATGTTTGCGTTTATTAGGTTGAGTCCCTCTTGCAGTTCTTTCCCTCACCTAAGATTTTCCTAAACTTTAATTTCTATTGCTTGCTTTTTCTTCTCTTGCCTTCACCGTCAAGCATCCAGGGAATCGATTGACCCTCCAGGTGGCCTCCCTCCCCTGTAAGTCGTGCCCTCCCAAGACTGCCATCTTAGGGCTCACGACACAGCCCTTCCTTACATTTCCTTTATAGTCAAGAAGCAGATTTATTCTCAGTATTTCTACACTCGGGGTGACACAGTCTGTCTGGGAGTAATTTTCATCTATTCCACTAGCAGGCTGTACCACCTGACTCTCTTCCTTGGCAAGGTTTCTGATGCTCATGTCTCTCTCCTGTGCGTTACTTGAGGTTTAGAGTAAGCTCTGTCTTCTGGTTCTGCTGCAAGCAGGGCTGGCTTCACGTGCATGTCACCAATACAGTTGCACAAGGCCTCATTCTCAGGAGGCTGTAATGCTTGGGGTTTAATGCTCTGCAGTAGTTGCCTTGAAATTCTTGGTAATTTAGTCTTTGAATTTGTGTTTTGTAAGTGAAGTTTAACGGGACAGTGGACCTTGAAGCTTTGGCTCACACATGGTTTTGCCTCTGCCTTCCCTCAGCCCCCACTTTTCACTCCCTTTCCCCTGGATGAGTTCCCAGCCACCTGCTCCTACTACTGTGTTGCACTGGCTGGGCCAGACACCCAGTTGCGTTGCAGACAGAGGCTGGTGCCCCATCCTAGTTCTCCACAGCCACTGGGGGCCTGGGGAGGCATGTTTAGGAAGGGTTCAGATCCCAGATCACCACATCACAGTGTGTTCAACAGGGAACTCAGTTGGGGCCTCTTGTCTGCATTGATCCAGGCACTGAGCGTGTCTTGACACAGAAGTTGTAGTTCCTTGGAGATCGCCAGTTCACTGTGGTGTGAGTGGACCTGGGAAGGGAAGATTGACTTCTCTGCTTCCGGAGAACATGATAGGGCTATCATTTTCATTTTGGAGTGGGCCCTGCCAATTATGCCATATGCCCTGGCTATAGAGGTGAGCTATGGGTAGTTTCACTTGTGCACCTGGTTGATTTCCATGGGTTTTTGAGAGATTCCAATTGAAGGAGCTGTCATTATCTCGTGGGGAAACTAGAAGTTCTTGATTTCTTTTAATTTGCTTTACCAAGTGTTTTTTTTTTTAACTGTAAAAACAATTTATACTTTTTATAACAAGAAAAACAACATACATATGTACTAATTGGAAGTTCCCCCTCCTTTCCAGAGTGACCAATGTTCACACTGGGTGTGTATGTGTGAGCTTCCCAAATGCTTAGTCATCATCATGGAATACACATACACGTGCTCACACCCATTGATGTGTGCAAACACACATACATGCACAAGCTGTGTGGGTTTGATGGCAAAAATACTTGTATCTTGACAATGTACAAGGCTCTTTAATTCAGTACATATGGACACATCTTCTGCCTTCTTGGGAAGCCAGGTTAGGTTCTGGCCCCAGATACAATGTATCACTGATTATAAAGCCAGGACTTGTTCTAGCCTCTTCAGAACTTCAGGCCTGGGCAAACGGTGTGTCTTATTTTCCAGATATCAAAGTCATTTAGTGAGTTCAGAGACAGGGCGTTGGGAAACCTCTTTATTGATTTCTAATTTGAATGTTTATTATTTCCTTTTGCTCATCTGACTGCGCTGGGAGTCATAATTGATATGGGTAGTTATAGAACAGATCACCTTGGGACCCAGGATATATTGATTAGGAGTTTAGTGGTTCCTGGAGGTGTCTTGTGCTCTCATCAATAAGTGAAGGATTACGCTCATGTTTACCTTCCACGTGTGCGTGCATGGATGTGCCTGTCCCCTCACACATATGCAGGCTCAGTGTTGACTATAAGGTAAGTACTGTAGTGTAAGAACTACATACAGTAACACCAACATAGCCCAGTCACGAAGGTGGATTAAGCCCCCAAAAGACCAATGCTCAAGGACTCTATTTGATAACCCTCTACCCTATCTTCCAGAAGTTCCATGAGAAGAGACACGGCTGATGGATAGTCATCACTGCTGTGGTTTATAGAGAAGATGCTAATCCAGCTGATCTTGAACTTTTGCAGTTGATAGGTGGTTCTCTTTTGGACCAAGGCTTTTCAGATTTAGAAGATGGTTCGTATTTGTTATTAATCACTGTTTAAAAACTTTGTTTCAGACAAAGTATATTTTAAATTTACGGATGTCCTTCATGTCTATAGAAATGGTTATTTACAATTATTTACCACTCATTATCACTTCATTATTATAGTAATAAAATTATTTTCACATAGAATAGTTTTTGCTCTAAAGGAGCATAACTGGAGAGATACTATGTGAAAGCAATGATGAGGTCCTGTCTTATGTCCCACAGAAGTAGAGTAACCCTTATGGGCACTGCTCTAATGCATTGCTTGGTCTACGTATCATGCCCTGACTACCTTTAAGAGTTCATTATGCATTAAAAAATCACTAGTACATCATTATTCTTATTATAATCTCATTTGCTTCAATTTCATTTTTAAAATTATTTAGATGTTTCTGTGAGTCTGGCACAAAAAAAGTTTTTCTTTTATTCTATTTTACTACATGGTAATTAATGTCCTTTAGTTGGAGCCCAGCTTAGCAGTCCTCAATAAGTGGAAGAATGTTTTTACCTTTTTGTGTTGAAGACAAAGGCAGATTAGAGAAACCATGACACGTTAAGATTATCTTGAAAAAAAGAAAAGCAAATAACTTCTATGATATGCCCTGAGCTCTGTGCCAATTTATCTCCTTCTGCATCTTTGCTTCCATTTCTATATTCAGACATCAATATCACTAGTGTTTAGAATTATATAATGAGGTACTGCAAATTTATTTATAGTGTACTAAATTGTAAGGCATGAAGAACCAACTGTTACATTTAGGGGGAAAAAATCTCAAACTACAGAAGGGATGAAGCATATAGATTTTTAAAATAATCTTCATTTGACTAGAAATCCACTTAACCAGAATGGTGCCTCCACACCTGTAGCATAGTTATGGCACTAGCCACATAGCAGGTTCAAACCTGGCCCAGGCCAACTAAACAACAGTGACAGCTGCAACAGAAAAATGGCCGGGTGTTGTGGTGGGTGCCTATAGTCCCAGCTACTTGGGAGACTGAGGCAAGAGAATTGCTTAAGCCCAAGAGTTTGGGGTTGCTGTGAGCTGTGATACCACAGCTCCTTACTGAGGACAACATAGTGAAACTCTGGCTCCAAAAAAAGGAAAAGAAATCCACTTAACCAGAATGTTAAGTGAATTTCTTAACATGTTTTTTAATTGGTTTTCACTTAGCTTTCTTATTTAATTTATTCAACAATACTTTATCGAACACCTGACATTTTTCCAGGTGCCAGGATAATAGCAGTGAATTGAATGATAGTAAACATAGATAACATAGTAAGTTAAACTAAACACTACAGAAATTAGATATACCTAATGCACTAACATTGAGGAAAATATAAATTAGATGTTTAAAATTACATAAAAATACCAAAAAAAGGCAAAAAAGAATAGGGGAAACTAAGAACAAAGGAGACAAGTAGAAAACTAAGAGCAAGATGATTGGCTTAAACCTAATCTCATGAATAATTGCATTAACTGTAAATGGTCTCAGTATCTCAGTTAAAAGGCAGAGATTATAAGATAGGATAAAAGAAAAGGCAAGCCCTAACTATATGCTCTCAACCAGCTCTTGACAATCTTAAAGATGAACAAATATGTTAAGAGTAAAAGTATAGACTGTGTTATTCTCAGCTAATACTAATCAAAAGGAAGTGGAAGTGATTTGTTAATATCTAACAATGAATTTCAAAACTAAGAATATTGCTGTGCCCAGGAGTTCTATAAAGACCACACTGCTAAACAAGCCAAATTTACAGCAGAGTCTTTTTTTTTTTTTGGAAGAGCCAGCCAGCACCTACCTTAGTGTCCCAACATGGGGTTTCTGAGAGCAGCCCCAAGTGCTTAAGGGGTCAGGTTTTTAAGGCTTAGTCTGTATTCTGGTTAGCACACAGGCTGTCCAGGTGCATTTCTGTACAAAGCGAGCATTGTACAGAAGCAGAGTTTTGTGGTTAGTTAGCCATATGTCATATATCTTTGCTTTAATGTTTTCCCATACATCTTAGTTCTAGTATTTTTCCTCCATACATCTTTGTCTTAGTATTTTCTCCACCAGGTATTGTCTAAAGCAGTGGTTCTCAACCTGTGGGTCGAATGACCCTTTCACAGGGGTTGCCTAAGACCATCATGCATATAAGATATTTACATTATGATTTATAACAGTAGCAAAATTACAGTTATGAAATAGCAATGAAAATTATTTTATGGTTGGGGGTCAACACAACATGAGGAACTGTATTAAAGGGTACTGCATTAGGAATGTTGAAAACCAGTGGTCTAAAGGTTAGTCTGGGGATAATTGGTTCATTTTCCAGGCCCAGGAGTTTGTCAAACAAGGAGTACTTTTCCATCTATCTTGGAAGTGAACCAGACTTACTCCATTTTGAGGGCTTGCAGCCCAGGAATTTGTCAGGAGTTAACTGGTATTTTTCCATTATAGCCTAGGTCTAACATATTACCAGTGATATTATCATTTCATAATAAAAAAAGAGGTCAATGAATCAAGACTATACTAAGACTATGCATTTAATAACAAGACATCAAACTTATATGAACTAAAAACTTACAAAACTGAAAGAAGAAATAGATGAATCTACATTTAGAGCCAGAGATCTCAGCACCCTTTACTTCATAATAATTTGGGGAGGAATGTTCCAGCTAAAAGAAAAGGCATATGCACAGATCCTGTGTTCAGAAAAATCTTGAGTATTAAAAGAACCCAGTGTGTTTAGAGCAGAGTGAGTTGATGAGAATGGTTCATGGTACACCAAAGAGATGGTAGGGGTTAAATTCCATAAGATCTTGTGGACTATTGCAGAAGTACAAAACAGGATTGGGGAGCCAACGTGTTTGCTTCATACTATAAATTTGATTTATTATTTAATTATTATGTGGCTGTTAGGATTTCTTCACAACCTAAAACTGAAAACAATAGGTCACGAAGAGCCCCACACTTTAAAGAACAGGCTGGACCGGATAGGATGCCATCAGGGAACAGATTTGTTTCTTTTCCCATCACTTCTTTCACACCTGTCGTATCAGATCTTCCACATCTCTGGATCATATCCTGGGGATCTGCCATAGCTTTTGAGGCTTATTTTTTGGTTATTAAAAAGTCCAGTTTGATCTAGATCAAAACTCCAATCTCCCATTATTCAATTCAATGCTTCTATAATTCCTTCAGCTCAGGGCTTCCCTTGCCTTGGACACCTGCAGCAGGGGAGAGAGCTATATGGCCCTTTGTCTCAACTCTCCTTGCCTTAACCCCGCCTGCATGTGCTTCTGGTTCTTCAGCATCCAGGAAGGGTAAGTGTGACCAAGGAGGGAGAAATTGGATCCTTTAGTGTCTTTTAAACTTACTTTTGGGTACTGAATACTTTTCTTATGGAGTACTTTGGTAATTCTTTGTCTTCTGTCCCTAACACACACACACACACACACACATTTCCTCTCCTTGACTGGGGAACTGTGCTCTCCAGCTGACCCCTCTTCTCTTCTGAATTCTACTTTTAAGGCTGCAACTCCAGCTTCTTCCTTTTAACATCACTTCCCCTCAATAGCCGGTGGCCCTCTGGGTCCCTTTGAGGCAGTTCAAGTCCACTGCTACCTTCTGCATTGTCTGCTTGGCCCATAGGACAGAGTCTCAATCTTTGACCCACCAGACATTGGAACTGTAGGATTCTTCCACTGTCCACTTGCCCTCACACATCAGAGGAAGCTTCAGGTAGCTCTCATCTCTATCACATACAAAGTCACATGAGCTCAGGAACGCATCCTAGAAAAAGTGCCTTGTCCCTCATTACTGAATATCACTATGGTCACCTTTAAAGTATCCCCCTTGGGAAGCACTTTTTCTAGGATGAGTTCACAAACTTAATTGTCAGGCCTTTGTAGGACAGCAGCTCTGATGGCCATTCCAGTAAGAGTTCCAAAATCGCTTTCAAAGGTGGACTAGATGCCGGCAGTGCACGGCTTCCCCAGGAGAATATTTCGGGGGTGACTATGGTGATATTCAGTATGAGGTATGTAGCACTTTCTCTAGGATGGGTTTGTGAACTTAATTCTCTGACCTTGGCAAGCCCCAGACTCGAAGAACTCTTCTACCCTTTTTCTGGTGGCAGCTTGTGGAAACCCATAACTTTCTTTCTGAAACTCAGTAAGAATTCTGCCTGGGCTGGAGCTGCCAGCCTCCTTTCTGGCAAGCCCATCTTCTATTCTGGGGGAGCTCTCTTGCTGTCATCTTCCCTTAGGGGCAGAATGTCCTCTCCGCTTCCTTACTCTAAGGAGGGAGAACTCTGCAGCAAACCCTACTAAGCCAACAACTCTGAACATCCTCCTCATCCAGCAAATCCCCAACCTTGTCTTCAGTAGACTGGAGGTGGGAGATGAGCTCAGTGTGGGAGCAATATGTATCCTGTATCCTGCAACCTGTCAAGGGCTCCCTAGATGAGTCTCTGTAGAGTAGGGCTCTTCCTGCAGCTTTCAGCCTTTAATATCCTGTTTTGTGTGGGGGAAAAGTTTGAGTCTAGGAATAAAGGTATCTTTCGCACTTATTTGTACTAATGAAATATAAAGGGCCCAGCTAATTTGGTTGTTCCAGATTCTTTTGAAAAGCTGTAATAGGGTGGTAGAAATTTAAGACCTTGCTCAATTAAAAGTATTTCTCAGAAATCAAGCTCATCAGTTTACCATCTGGTTTAGAAAGAAAGAGGCCTCTTCCTGGAAGGAGCATTTTTAAAAAGTGATATTTAAAAATTAGCCACCATTTACGTAAACGCTTTGGGGAATGATTTTACATAAAATTTAATGATTGATGAATTAGGAAATAGTACATCCATAGACATCAGTTTCTCAGAATTTGAATTTTATAGTAATAAAGTGAACCTATCGTTGGGCGTTTCATTGATGCTTTTCACTGTGGCTCTGTTCTTAATCCGTTGTTGGGTCCTTTTCCTAAAGTTCCCTATTTCCTTATCAGAAAAGTAATGAAAAAAGAATGACTATTCTAATACTGGCTAAAGAGGAAGAAACATATTAGGAATTATTTATCAAGACTGCCCTTCAATTCTGTGGGATTGTAGAGAGAAATCTTTTTGAAAGCTAGTTGTATTCTGTTGCTTTTAAATATCTAGAAATAAATATTGGTACCTTTAAAAAGTTTAGGAAAAGTCTAATGGCTAAAAAAAAAAAATTTAAAAATCAGAAGTCATTCTGTTAAATTCTCCTGTGGAAGTAATAAAACCAGCCTGCACTCCTTATTCAAAGAGCTCTTTGTGTGGTAGATACTGATGTGATCAGTGGTGAGGAATGTCACCTCCGTGGACAGGGAGGAGACAGTAGGCAGAGGCAATCCTGTAGGATCCTTTTCAAATCCTGTAGGATCTGCATGAAGCCCAAGGCCTTGGAGAGATGGAGGTGAAGGGATTGTTAAATATTTTTTAATGTAGAGCAAGATACAATGTTTAATTTCTTCTTGGTTTACATTGATGACGGTTGAAGATTAGCACATCTCTGAGAACCACCACACTTAGTTCTCCACGTTTTGCTCTCAGGTATGCCATTTTGTTTCTAATTAATTACTAGCCTATTAACAAAATAGTACAATTGATAGCTATCAACCACATTGTCAGTTTTTTCCCTCCACATTGAAGGGTATCTATCTACCTACTCATCCTTGCCTGATAACGCCTCTGCCTCTTGGCAGCTACCCAGCTTACCAGCAAAGGGCTTGCTCTCCGCTCCAAGACCTGTAAAGTATTAGCAGATGCCTAAGAGTATTTGGTAATTTTCCTTCAAAGGGTATCCAAGTGGGATGACGATTGTCCTTCTGAATCCAGACATTCAGCTGGGCCCTACACCTCCTTTTAGAAGGCTGTCCTGGCTGGGCCTTCAGTGGCAAAGGGACTTTTCCAGGGATGGGTTCAGAGAAGTGCCTTGTGTTCACAGGGAGCCTTTGTGTTCTTGTGTAGCATTTGAGGCCATCCCTCTGTAGGTTGTTTTTTTTCTCTCTGCAGCTTCGTTCAGGGTAAAATCAGTTAGATTACATTTTTTGTATATTAAAAAACATTTTTTAGGCTGGGTGTGGTGGGTCACATCTATAATCTCAGCACTCTGGGAGGCTGAGGTGGGTGGATTGACTGAGCTCAGGAGTTGGAGACCAGCCTCAGCCAGAGCAAAACCCGTCTCGAAAAACATAGCCAGGCATTGTGGCAGGTGCCTGTAGTCCCAGCTACTTGAGAGGCAAAGGCTAGAGAATTGCTTAAGCCCAAGAGTTTGAGGTTGCTGTGAGCTTTGACATTTTGGCACTCTACGGAGGGTGACAAAGTGAGACTCTGTCTCAAACAGACAACAACAAAAAGAACAACCATTTTTTAAAAATGAGAATATTTTTAGCCTTAGAAATTGTAGCAGGGAACACAAGTCTTTATTCACTTAACAAAATATAAATAGTAACAATATACTTCATGTTTATGTCATAACCAGTTAAAATGGAAAATCCGGCATGTAGAATTGAGAGTGGGTTGGCCAAAATGTCTGTCGAGAGGGAAAAAAAAAGGGGGAGGGGGCAAAGAGGCAGAAAGTGGAGAGAAATGGGGAAATAGGATGATTAGCTTGCTGAGAAAAAGGGAGAGAAAAGAGCCTTCATGTTTTTTAACATGCTCTTTAGTATTAAAGTGGTCATTGATTAGCTTGTGGCCACATCTCCCTGTGGGGCTATTAAGTATAATCAATATTACTTTCAAAAATAGAATCAAGAGAAGAAAACAAATGTCCCTCTCACCTTGTTCCCCTATGGAAATATTGAAGGTCTATGCTGGATGCATAATGCTGGTAATAATTTTTTAAATACTTTCTACTCTTATATAATAATGTAACAGGGCTGATTACATGTTCCTCTTATAAAGATTTCCATACTTTATAGCTATGCCTGTTGCCAGGTCTGTATACTGCATGTCTATATATGATATTTGTGCACAAAATAAACTTGTGATTAAATTTGATTTGGCATCTTGGTTACCTGTTTCATGACACAGGTGGAATTGGTTGTACCTCTGGGTCTCCAAACTCTTTACTGCACTGGTTGTAACATGCTGGTGTCTAGAACCCAGTAGGACAGGCCCTCCTGAGGAGGCCAGGTGGGCTCAAAGCTGACACTTGATTTTTCTCCCAAAATTGTTTTGTAACCCATGTGACCCCTGAGGACTCACTTTGTGGGTGCCTGCTCTTTCCCCATAGGCATTCTAAATGGCTTCACAAGGCTAATAACTAGTTTTTCCTATCATTTGACCTGTGATATAATATCCTCTACTGAAGATTTCCTTCTTTTTTTCTGATAGAATAGTAATTTTTAAAAGGCTTTCCTGGAGACTGATTGAAATGGGCATGATTGTCACGTCATAGAGATTGACTAAATGTTGACTCTAAGACTTGTCCTTGGTAAACAATGTTATAAGCGTTACCAAAATAGAAGCAAGATGGGGAAAACGAAATGAGCAGACTGTACAGAGGCCCCTAAGGAGAATATTTACACAGTCACAGTGGCTAAAATAGCTGAAGACTGGATGATGGTTCAGAGCAGAATACTTTTTGGTCAGAGAATAGGAAATGTTTTGTGTTAAGTGAATTAAGATCAATGTGAAATTGTATTCAAATGCTGATCTTGCAGTAGGTTAAATATATCCCAATGTCGTAGTGCTCTTTCTTAGAATGTAGTTGTATAAATAAAAATCTTTGTTTCTTGGGTATGGATTTTATACTTTAGTACTAGGCGCTTTATGTTAGATGCCACACTTCTGATGATATGCTGTTATAGATTCTGGTAAGTAATTTTTCATACAGAATGAATTCAGTTTTTCTCTACTGAAAAACTAAATTATAGGAACTACTTTTTCTTCCCCCCACTCATCAAAATAGGATGCTTTGGAAATATGGCAGTTTAGCTTATGTGAACTGGCTTATTAAAGCGGAAGAGGTCTCATCAGGTCCTTGCTAAAGATTACCATGCTCCCTTTCTCAGTGTTTGAGGACCTGGTGTTGGTGCTGTGTGGAGTGACTATACAGCTAATTTCCTAACAGAGGAGGACTTATTGTTAACTTTATTAATTGTTATTTTATTAATAGCTTTATTGAGATACAATTCACCTACCATATAAAGAGATGTTTAGATAAATTCACCACCCATTTAAAATATACGATTCAGTGGTTTTCATCGGTTCCTAGAGTTGTACAATTATGACCATAATCAATTTTAGAACATTTTTATCACCCCCAAAAGAAACCCCATGTGCATTAGCAGTTGCAAACCATTTTCTCTAACCACCACTCCCAGCATCAGGAAAATGCAAATCTGTTTTCTGTTTGTATAGTTTACCTTTCATCACATGCATGGACTCAGAGCATCACTTAACATATTATGTTTTCAAGGTTCATCTACGTTATAACACATGTCAGTACTTATTGCTGTATCATCTTCTTATTGCTGAATCATCTTTCATTGCATAGCCATATTACATTTCATAGAGCCATGTTTAGGGTATTTCCACATTTCAACTGTTACCATGTTTCCCCGAAAATAAGACCTACCCCAAAAATAAGCTCTAGCAGGATTTCTATGCATTTGTTAAATATAAGCCCTATCCCAAAAATAAGACCTCATGATGGGCTTAGATATGCTGCATAGCGCATTCTGGCTTGGAGAGGAAGACATCCTCTGAAAATAAGCCTTAGTGTGTCTTCTTGAGGAAAAAAATAAATATAAGACAGTATGTTATTTTCGGGGAAACATGGCATGCATAATACTGATATGGAATTGCTGGGTTACATAACTATGTTTAACTGTTTGAGAAACTGCTAGACTGTTTTGCAAAGTACCTGCACCATTTTACATTTCCACCAGTAGTATATGAGTGTTCCGATATCTTCACTTTTGTGCCATCAGATGGATATATTCAACAAGAAGAACATGTTCAGGTCCTGTAATAGTTATTATTGTTTGCAAGGACTGACCATACCTTTATCTTGAATGGAAGCAACCCCTTTAAAATCATTTTACAGGGGACAGTTATGGCTCTTGCTAGTAAGATAGCAAGTAGGTCAGCTTTGTTCAACAGTAAGATGACTTTACCCAGATGAACCATGAGCCATTTTGTACAAAACTGGCTCCCAGGGGCAAATATGTAGCAGGTAATCTCGGTAATCTAATCAGATCTTTAACTACTTTTACCAAAATTTGTTCCAAGAGACCATCTTTTGACATTGAATTGAATCTCTCTCTTAGGTCTCTCCTGGCATTATGCAGGTAGACTTTGGGTTTTACAAATCTTTGTCATCTAATTGCTTTCTTCAGTTGTTAGGACCAGCTGATTATGTCTTATAAGATGTTTTGTGGGGGAGTTTATAGCCCTCTACCTGGCCACTGTGGCAATGGATACACCTCATTAGCAGTAGCTGACGGTACTCTTATAGGATGGGAGGGTGATGTTGCATAAAACATTATCAACATTATCTGACCCAGAAACCAGGACATCATATGTGATCAGTGATGGGGTTAGCATAAAAAGCCTGCTAGACTTTAATACCCAGAAAACATATCCTTTCTAGAGTAGATGATCTAATATGTTGGCTTTTTTTATCTGTTGATAAAAACTATATATCAAAATGTTTCTCTTTCATTATTTGCTGCCAGAAAACTCAAGAGCTAAATTTTTTGTTCAGCCATAGTTAACTAATTCATGAATGTCTTTAATATAACAAGTTCTGTGTTCCTTCCAGTTTTTTAAGTTGTATTTTTAATTGTTCTAATCTTACAGGGTTTTCTTTAACATTACTAGCTACCTTTGAATTTATTTTGAAAGTTGGATTTTAAATAATTTTTTAGAACTCCCAACCATAAAATAGAACTGTCTTTTCCCTGCAGAATCTTAGTGCCCTTGGAAAGCTTCTGATTTGGTTTAGGTCGTCAGCTCTTCCCCACAGTACCTTTCTTCTCTGGGATTTGTGACACCTGGGACCATCACGTCTTTGTCATGCTAGAGGAGTGTAAGAATATTCTTTGGGTATTCTTCTAGAATTTAATTAGAAAAGATAAAATACTTGATAAACAGATATTTCTTTCAAAATTCAATTGTCTTCAGAGAAAACAGGCTCAAGCCTAAACTTCAGGTTCTTCAAGTTGTCTCTGATGTAAAATAGTCTTTTAATATTCTGGTCTTTTCTAGGGAGCAGGTGCTTCCCTTGAAACTGAAGCAAGAACTGCCCTGTTCCTAAGGCCTTGCAGAGAGCTCAGCTTTCTGACTGTGCCGCTAAGGGAGTGCTCACCTTAGCTTGATGGGGGCAGCCTTGGAGCCCTAGTGCCTTTGGTTACCCTGCTGTGCAGCAGCCTTGAACCTGAGGGGGAAGGGAAATACAGTCTGTCTTTGTATTTTGCACTTGCTGTATTTGAGACTTTACCTGCTTGCTGACATTTGTTATCCCAACATCAATACCTGCAGCCCTTCTGTGGTCATTCTTGCCTCTTTGTGGATGTGTGCAAGTGGTGGAAACTTTGAATCATCAGATGTGAATGCTCCCAGCCGAAGTTTAACTAGGGATGCTGTCATCTTGTTTCAGCTCTTATTCTGTGAATAAGCGTCCTTTTCGCCCAGCCTATTTATTGCTATATTTTTCATCTTTTGGGGCTTTTCATTCATGATTTCACTGTTTTGAATGGCCCCCAAGCATAGGGCTGAAGTGCTGTGATGGGCCTTCTGGAGAAAATAGATGTGGTAGAAAAGCTTCATTCAGGCATGAGTTATGGTGCTACTGGTCATGAATCAGCAATATATATTCAATGAGGTGTCTTTAAACAGAAACAAACAAAGAACAAAGTATTGCATGTCGTTTAAAGAAAATCTGACCAGAGGCTTGCAGGAACCTAACCCCACATTTCCCCCAGGAACAATGATTCAGTATTAATTCAGGGTTTGGGGTGACTATAGACTGTAACTACTTTCCTGCCCTCAGAATTCTTCGTGTTTGTGGGACCCAAAGCATGCAGTCTTATTTTTGGATCTTTTTCCTAGACAATTTCACTTGACAAATTATGAATACTATGTGGTGTTGAATTGAGCTTTTGAAAACTTAGTCAAAGTCCTCTCCAAGATTTTTGTTCCCAACATCTAAATTTATACACTCATTGTGAGTTTTGAAAGTTGACAGTAGAATTTGATTCATTCTACATCCTTTGAGCCCACCTGATACACTTCCCTGCGTTCAGAGTTCCTTGTTGATCAATTGAGTGATTCATTTACCACGTCCTACTTCCTGGACTAACATTGCTATTAAAAATAGCAGGAAGACATTGCACAGTGGGTTCAAGGGAGAGGTTTGCCACATTTGTGGGTTTGTGGCTCTGGGAGCTGGAAGGAGGCTGCCCAGAGTGCCCTGCCCTCCCGGACCTCAGCAGGGGTGGTGGGAACAGGTTTCTCTTCTGGAGGTTGGAGCTCCGAGTGCCACTTGGCTCCCAGGCCACTGCCCTCTGTTCCCTGTTCTTGATCCTAATCTGTGCTCACAGGCCTCATCAGTTATCATGTTGATGTAATCCCCAGACTGGATAGTCATTAAGTACTTAAGTCAACTTTCATAAGGTTTCTTATATTGTGTGAAATCCCTACAGAGAGATTGCTTACGAGAACTGGCAGAAGGAGTTCAGCTGAGGGCAGTGTCTTTAGTGAGCTGGTGAGTTGCCTATGTGTTGATTGAGAAATTGTTTAGCTTGAGATTACAATAAGTATTTAATTGTGATTGAGATTAATTGTGTTCTCTGAAACACATAACCAACAAGCAGATTCCTTAAAGCGATTTCCTTACAGAACGGTGTATATTTACGTGTCTAACTGGCTTAGCATTATCCTTATTTACATGGTTAAAAAGATCTGGTGGAAGGGCGACTGGGCATTAGGAGTGGGAGAAGTGGTTGGGGAAGGGTTAGTGACTATGCTGAACAGCTTTACTGGCTTTTGTGTTTTCAGTATCTCCTTTCCTCCTGTGTCCCCTTTTAACCCTTACTCCCACCCTTGCTGTGTGCTTTTAGAACCAGAGCTACCACCTCTTAAGAGATGGGGCAGCTGTAGACTCAGCTTGGTGACACATTGTTCCTTCTCTTTCAGCTCTTCATCTCTCTCCCCATGTTCAGGATTCAGGTAGAAAAAGAGCTGCTGATTGAGCACCATCACCCCACAAAGCTTGTATTTGGGCTGTTTTTGCTAAATGACAGAAAAATGCTATCATTTTGGGGGACAGACATGCATGTGGAATGATGGAAGTGTCAGTCCAACCAGCAGTAATTGGTAACGTTATTCTTTGCTGGTGACGTCCTGGGAGGAGGCCCTGCAGAAATGTATTATTCCAGTCAGCTTTTCAGTTAGAAAAATAACTACACACAGAGAATTGCTGTGAGTGCTTCAAAATAAAAAAGGAAAGCTTACGTGTTAATTAAGTGAATTTGTTTTCGAGTGCATTTGTTCATTCATCAATGGGAAAAATTTCTTGAACGTCTACACAGTGGTTGCTAGTATCACATAAATGTTAGTTTCCTGATTGGGGTAGTTGTTTAATGAAAAAAAAGTTTCTGTTTTTAGGAAGCATATACTGAAGGCTTGAAGGTAAAAGAAAAACAAGACTGCAACTTACTCTCAGATGGTTTAGAAAAAAGCTGTTTTTATGAAAGCTATAACCCAATTATAGCCCAAGAAGAAGGGGAAAGGGGAGAGGGAGGGGAGGGAAGAGGGGAGAATGGGGAGAAGGAGGGGAGGGGAAGGGAGAGGATGGAGGGAGGGTAATTGGTGGGACCACACCTACGTGCGGTGCATCTCACAAGGGTACATGTGAAATTTATAAGGTGTAGAATGTAAATGTCTTAACACAATAACTAAGAAAATGCCATGAAGGCTATGTTAACAAGTTTGATGAAAATATTTCAAATTGTGTATAAAACCAGCACATTGTACCCTATGATTACATTAATGTAAATAGCTATGATTTAATAAAAAAATTGAAAGCTAAATTATAGATGGGCAAACAGAACAATAAAGTAGTGCATAGAATATTCACATTTGAAGGATGTACGTACAGGGTATATGGAAATTCTTGGGGCTATTGTAAATTTTCTGTAAATGTGGATTATGTTAAAAAGTTTACAAAAGAGGTGACATGAGGATGGTATTTGGATGAGGGACCCTGGAGTTTCTGAATCCTGCTTTTAATTTGCCACCCTGCTCAATAAACACACAGAGGACAGTGATCTTCCGTGGCTCTGGTTGTCAGACATTGGTCCCTACTCCAGATTTGGAAGACTCCTTTGGCATAAGGAAGACACAACCGGAGACACGACTTCTGTCTGAGAAGTGGCAGCAGGGTTGGCAGGATCCTGGCCCTGGCTCTCTCTGGACGCTGCTCCAGCCAGAAAGGAGTTAGGAGAGCTTAGGAGTCATGCTGGAAGCTAAAAGTCTCCCCCAAACAGTGACCTTCCCAGTGTAGATCACTGTTTGCTCAGGATGTAAATCATCCCGGGGGGTGGCCCTATTCATGGAATCCATGAGGTGACAGAATGTGGGGAACACGGGCCAGACTCCCAGTAGGAGGAAGTCTGTATGACTGGCCATGCGCTGTAACTGCCTTTAGATAACCAGGCCCTGCCTTTGTCATGCCTCTGCCCAGGTCACTGTCGTGATAGGTCACCAACATTGAGAAGAAAAGGAGAACGGTAACTCATAAGAGACCATTGTACTTCTTTAGCCCAGGATCAGCAGTGGACAGTTGAGAGTATGGTTTCTGTAGACAGGTGTGCATGGGGCACCCAAAGGCAGGTGTCTTTCGAATTTGAAGTTAAGCTGTGAAATGAAAAAGGTAGTGACTGAAGGAGATGGTTTATTTTTTATTTTTTGGCATACTGAAAGATAAACATTTTTTAAAATTTCAAATTAATATGAGGGTACAACTTTTAGGTTACATTGTTCTCACTTACGAGGTAAAGTTCCAGTTGTAGAAGAGCCCCTCACCCCGAGAGGGTGCTGAACACCTGGCACTGGGCACATTAGATGAGATCCCACCAAATGCCCTCCCTCCTCCCACCAATCACCCCCTCCTCCCTCCCCTTTTCTTTCTCCTTTAAAACTTTCTTTTGAGAGCTGTTTTCCAGAAAACCTTCTTTCACTACCTTTAGCTCCAGTCGGGTTCAGGGCCACCTTCTCTGGGCTCCTATTTGCCACCTGCAAAGGCCATGGTTGGGACATGATCATTGAAGAACTGAGCATGGTGCTTGACATAGTAAGTGCTCAGCAAGCACCAGCTTCTACCATAGCCAAGGAGGAGGAATAAGAAGAGTGGAGTGTAGAAGAGCTCATGGTTGAGAGAGGGCCAGTATATAGGGGAAAGAATAACCAGAGGTCCTAGCAAGAGCCTTGTGGAGGTGGTTGACTAAGTGTTTAGTAGAAAGGGTAAGAAGGAAGAGAGAAGCAGTAGAGTGTGAATTTCTTAAATTGTCCTTAAATTCATCCTTGTCCTTCAGGAAGCTGACAGCCTAGGAGGGGAGATGTCACAGGCAGAGATGATGCAAACACAACCATGTAAGTCGAGCCATGAGGGAGGCAGGGTAGTGTGCTCGCTGACGGAGGGTCACTTGCTTGTGGCTGTGGCTGGGGGATAGAAGCTTTGAGGGAAAAGTGCTGGTTCAACCTGACCTTGAATCTAGGTTGGACAAAAAGAAATAGGGCCAAGGGCATTCGAGATAGATAAGATAGTATACATAATAAAAAAGTAAACTTTCATTTTTATGAACATGTGGTGAAAAGAGAACTGTGAGATGGTTCCGTTTTCAGACTGAAGTTTAAGCATCTGAGAGGAGGAGGGGACACCACGTAATGAAGGCTGATGTTCAGGCACATATATTTTCTCAGTCCTCACAATAGTCCAGTGAGTTAGTGAGGTATTCTTACCCTCAACTACAGGCAAGACTGTGAGTGTGGGTCTGGTGTTCAGTTTGGGGGCAGCATTCTTCATATGTGAGATCTGGGAGAAGAGAAATACCTTATGACACAACTAAAATACTACCAAAGTCTTCAGAAAATACTACCAAAGGTTCAGAAAAGTTGATCATTTTGCTAAAGGTCATATAGCTAGGATGTGACAGGGCTGGAATTCCAACACAGACTGGCCTGGTTACAAAGCTCATGCTCTTTGGACCACTTCCTGCTACCTGCCTGTGGACCCGTTGATAAGACTGACAGTCATTCATTCATTCTCTCTACAAATATTTATTGAGCTTCTGACATATCCCAGGTGCTGTGCCAGGCATGGGTGATATGGAGATGAGCTACAGTTATGGTCTCCCCAGCAACACGGCCCTGCCACACCTCACTCTCCACTAAGGATACACGTGGCAGCACAGATAACCTAGATATCCTGGGCCGTAAAGGTTTCCAATTAGCTGTAAATGTAGAAGATTAATGTGCTTTACTGATCTCATCCAATAGCTTAATTGATTACCTTCATCAAATAACTAGAGAAGGGACAGTGCTCACGAAGAAATAATAGATGGAAACATAGAGGATATTAAGATTTCAGAGTTAGAAGGTTTATGATTTAAATATTTTATTAAAAACTCCAAACTACTAATGTTTAGCAGTTGTAGAACTGAGTACCCAAGAGGATACTGTGCCTAAGCCATGCAGGTTGTGATATCATACAAGTCCATGGATGTGTTTCAGGGAAAGAAAGAGGTAGGGGGGAGGGAGAGGGACTAGGGACAGGGGAAGGGGACAGAGAAAGGGAGAAAAAGATTGTGTGGATGACCAGATGAATTCTGGTGTCAGAAGTTTAGCATGCTGGCCCACTTAAAAAAAAAAAAAAAGCTTTTGAGAATTGCAAAAATGGTGCAAAAATTTATAGTCACTGAGATGTCAGAGCCCCTAACCCCGACCACCTCCTCTCCCATCCCTACAATGTTAGCAGTGAGGAGTTAGGAGTTTACCCTCCCCAAATGTGTTACTCGTAGTGACCATCTGTTTAATTTGCCCATATCATCTTTCTTTTCTTTCTCTTTTTTTTCTTTTTAAAAGAGGACCATTTAAAAATTCTTATTTTTCTGCTATTATTACTTTTTAAATTTGATATATCTTTGGTCCCCTTAATCTTTGGCTTTTAAGAGAACAACTTTACATCACCCTTGTGAGGATGCAAACACCAATAGGGGTATCAGAAGACTATAGGTGGGGCAGTGAGTGTGGGGCTGGTGTTCAGTTTGGGGCAGCATTCCTGGGGCGGGGGGAGAGAAATATCTTATGACTCAACAAAAAATACCACCAGAGACTGTAAAAGAGAAGTTACAGATTTGCTCTGAACTGCTGCACAATTCTCCTTAGTTTACTCTGGGAACTTGCAAGAATCCACCCACTGTAAAAAGTCAGATTTGACAAGGTGTGAGAAATTGTTATGAGGATTACAATCAAAATGCTTGTAAGATATTTCTTAAAATGTTGAATTTCATTTAAATAACTCGACAGAAAAAAATGTCTATCCGCATGAGACTGGAAAGCTTAAAAGTAATTATTAATCTATCCTATGAAAAATAATATAAAGTAGGATAAAAATATCTGTACTATTATCCTCTGAGCTGATGTAGTGTGTATTTCTTATCTTTTAAGCTGAATTAACTATGTAAAAAAAAAATTGACTTCAAAATACAGTGTAGTTCCTGTGTGATGAATTGCCTGTATTACTGTAATGATTGTCTCAAACCTCTACATTGTTTGTAGAGTCCTTCCGAAGAACTTCGTAAAATTATCTGAAAGTGGTCTCCAGGGTCTGACATTTCGTGAACACTACTCAGCATTTAAAACACGTTTCATTGGTCTCCTTCCTGTTTGTTTAAATAAACCAAGTCTTTTCTGGCCTCAGGGCCTTTGCGCACCCTGGGCTGCTGACACTGCCCTCTCCACCAGGCAGGTCCCTTCTCCCACTTGAGCTGTCAGCTCACACCTCAGAGACCTCCCTAATCACTTCATCTGGAGTGTCGTCTTCCTCCAATTACTGTCTATTATCAGGGCACCTGTCATTGTCACTGTCATGTTTGTTTGCTTACTCCTCCAGACAGGCCTCTGCCTCCAGCACACAGTAGACTCCTCATTAAATATCTGGTGGATGGATAAAGGGCTTCCCTGGTTATTCTTTCTCTCATTCATTCACCCTTTGTTCATCCTTTCAGCATCAGACACATACTGAGTGTCTACTGCAGCCCTTCGGGTACCAAAATCTACTTAAATATTGCATCTAAATCAATAAAGGATAACATCGTAAAATGCTGGGTAAGAATCTTCCTTAAACACAGTATGTTTATCTCTCTTAAATAGGAATACTTAGTCTTGGTATGGCGTGGGTCCTCACAAGTGCCCTTACAGTGTTGTTTTTGAGCCATATTTGGGTTTTCTCTGAGCCCACAGGGATGCTATTAATACTTCTCCTGCTGTGACGGTGACCAGTTGTTCCAGTGACAGCTCCTTCCCTGTCTCTAGACACAAGGTGCTAGTGTCCCAGGCTGGAAGTAAGATACCATCTAGGGTGGTGGTTCTCCCTGGGTCTCCTGCCATCCCAGTTTTCTGTAGCTTGTGAGGACCTGCAGTTTTCCAAAAATGACTCTGATTCCCTAAGCGGTGGTATCATAGAAAACATTAGAAGATCTTTGAAAAATTTTTATTTATAGAGTTAAATATTAGGAACATTTTCTTGTCATGAAATCATTTGTGTATGTTGCCTTTATAAATTCACCTTTGTAAGATGAGATTTGTAGGAAACACCTGTTATCTACGACTGACTTGGTCAGAATGCAAAAATTCTACCCATTTTCTTTATAGAAAGCTTTTTTCTGAGTTCCGTGTTTTTATTTCTCTTTTAACTGTCTTCAGAGGCATCTTGCTAAATTTCATACATTTGTTTGGTGGGAATTTTACTTCTGGATTTGTTCTTTTTGACATAGCAAACATGTTCCCTGCTTCACATCCAAACATTAGGCTTATTTTTAAGTAGCTGTGTTTTGGAAATCCGTGTCCTGTTTTTGGTCTGGTTTTTGTCCTGTCTTACATCTTGCCTGCCTTTTCTTTTTCTCTCTTGCTCCCATTTCCCAGGAGATGGCTGATCAGAGGTGCCTACCTAGTCCTCTCTGCGACTTGCTGCACAGCTCTCTCCGGCCCCTTTCACTTGTCATGGTTAGACGCTGAAGAGTCCCAGTGAGCAGATTTTCCACAGAGGGGAGACTTACTCCATGAACCACTAAAATGTTAAAAGAATTTTAATCATCTTGGAAATACATTTTATAGTTCTCTCGCTTCTTAAACAGATTATACAGAACGTGAGCCTATCCTTACTGGGTCAAGGCCGGCTGGTGAGCCCCCACTCTTATCCGAGGCTGGAAAGGGATAGTTTCGAGGCCTTTGAGCTAATGAGAGCTGTTTTCCTGAATGCCAAATGCTCTTCTGTCTTCGCCAGCCACTCTCAGCACCCTTTACTTGAGACCATCACTGGGTCTTTGTGGCTTCTGATTTTTTTCCTCATTATAAACATAGCTGGCTGAGATAAGGCCCAAGTTGTGTTCCCCTCTCTACAGACAAAAAAGTCTCCTGGGCTCAGTATTCGTGAGCTGTTGTCTTGTAATTCCGTGCTCAGGGGGTGGTTCTGGTAGGTAGGAACCAGACCTGTGGCTAATAGGACAGTGGGAAGTCATCCTAAATTATCACTACAAATCCCTTAGCCTTCAGTGATGACCTTGCTCAGGACTGTCCACTTTATTTTTCCAACTACTGAGTTTCCCTGAGGAATTGTGGAGCCAAATGTCTTTGAAGAATTCCACTTGAGATTATAGCAAGATTCCATATTGTTTTTTAAAGAGAAATTTTTCAAATTTTTGGGTGGATAGTTTTGCTTATTAATGCTAATAACACTGGAAACATAGTACAAAGTCAGTCTTCAGCATTTAAATTTCTCATTTTCTGATAAATACTAGTTGGTATTTAAAAAATGTCCCCAGTTCATTCAGGGTATGAAATGCACTGTGAGGAGGCTTCAGGGCACAGGTTAATCTGTATTGTCAGTGTTTGGTTTGGCACCTGAATTACTATAAACTCCTGAAACAAAACAAATACACACCAGCTGATGAAATCACGAAACCAACTGTTTTGTTAAATTGTTTTGTTCCATCCGTAAACATTTTTTATGTCACATTTCACTAAATAGTGGAGTTTATGTGGAATTCAGATGAGTGTGTGTACGTGTCGTAAAACTCAGAAGAGGAGGTTTAGATTCCTTGAGGCCACTGCCTAAAAAATAAACTTGCTTAATTTTAAATTTCCAATTCTCTGATGATGTGTGTTGTAAATAGGATTTTAAAATTTCATTTGCTTGAATGAAAGTTGCTATCCTCCAGTGAATTACTTTTATTTCTGGCTGTGTCTTGCTTTCTTGATGTTCTGCAGGGGTCCTCAAACTTTTTTAACAGGGGGCCAGTTCACTGTCCCTCAGACCATTGGAGGGCTGGACTGCAGACCCCGGGATGAGTTGATGCTAAGCAGCATAGACAGCGGCAGCAAAAACACCCAGCGGGCCAGATAAATGTCCTAGGCCGGCTGCATGTGGCCCGCGGGCTATAGTTTGAGGACACCTGTTAGGCGGTATGTTAATCCCACTAGAGTCCAATGCTGCTGTCATTCCCAATTTCCAGCTCTCGTCTCTGTGGTGCTGTCCTGGGCACTGGAACACGTTCCAGCCTTAAAGCCAGAAAGCACTGGTTCCTTCACCCCTTAGTGGTGCCCCCAGCCCCGGCTTACGGCCAGTGTATGTTGGAGACTTTGTCAAATGCAATGTATTAGTTGTTTCCCACATAATTACTTCATTATCACAAGATATCAGTATCCAGATTTTATAGGTAAGCAAACACAGGCCCAGGGAGGTTATCCAGCTGGTTAGTGACAAATGTGGGATTTGAATATAGGTCTTAAACTTCCAAAGCTTGCACCTGAATCCCTGCCTTTTGCCTGCCTGAAGAGGCTTCAATCTTTCTGTAAAGGGAGAGTGACAATCTCAGGCTCAGGGCATCAGAGGTACAAATGAGAAAAAGGGGTGCAAAATATCCTTGTACTGTACTGTACCTGGCAAATGTGGGCGGTGCAGCCCGGGAAGTCGCTCCCTCTGCTTGCATTTTCCTCATTCTAGGTTATAAGGAGCAGGGCGTCCCGCCAGGCCAGCTTTATCTTGCCACTCAGCATGCACCCCTGCTCGGGGTCAGTGTGCACTGAGAAAGTGCAAGGAAAGTGGAGTTCACCTGCCTAAGCAGAAAAGTGGCCTTGAGGAAAGGCATGTACTTGAGAGCTTTGTCTGTGCTCATCTGATAGACAGGGTCATTCCCAAGGCTGTGAGCACAGGTGCTTGGATGTCGAAGAGCTCACCCAGCCTGTGCCTTGGTGGCACCTCACTCTTTTTTTTTTTTTTTTCTTTTGTGCTGTGGCTTCATAGCTCACAGCAACCTCAAACTCTTGGGCTTAAGCGATTCTCTTGCTTCACCCTCCCGAGTTGCTGGGATTATAGGCACTCGCAACAACGCCTGGCTATTTTTAGAGACTTGTTCTGGCTCAGGCTTGTCTTGAACCTGTGAGCTCAGGCAATCCACCTACCTTGACCTCCCAAGTACCTCACCCTTCTACTTCAGGCACTCATATGCAAGCCCTCCCCTGGAGGAGCTGACAGGTCACACCTGTGCTGTTGCTGCTGTCTCCTCCCTGCCCACCTACAGGCACCATCTGTGTTGTGGAGAGTGCTATTGGTGGTACAGGAATAGGGGGAGGTGTGGGTTTTAAATTTCCAATTTATTATGGACCAATACATTTACAAAATACAAAGAAAGTAAATTCCTAGAAAATGGCTTTAAAAAAAAAAAGACATTCAAAATGCCAACCATAGTTTTTACTAGAAGATTCAACAGCAATAAAATTACATTTCCAAATAGTCATGGCAATGCCAAGTTGCTGGACATTTCTAAGTACGTTTTCTAAGCCCTATCTCATTGCTGTGAGGTCCGAGACCAGCTCCGGTCCCCAGGATACACTTTGAGAAGCCAGCCCTGCTCCCGCCTGGCTGAGACAGGCAGTTCATATGTGGGTGCAGGTCCACCTGGTGAGGGTCTGGAGGTGTGCTTGCTACCATCAGCTTGGTATACAGGCCATGTGCCTGCTGAAGTGCCAGTTGCCTACTGTCCTCAGTGATGGCTGTGTCCTTGGGACTTAGCCTCTGCCTCAGCTCCCTGCTTCATTCTGGTTTGTCCTGGTACTAAAGCCCAGCCCTGCCCTGACCTCCACCTGGCTCAGTGGCTGTGGCACTGAGGGGGTCTTGCCAGCATCCTCCCCCAGACCTAGATTTTGCCATCTGGATGCCCAGATGTTGGCCAAGATTCTAATGCAATGTGTTGGTTTCTTATTGCTGCTGTAACAAATTACCACAAATGTAGTGGCTTTTAAACAATAAAACTTTATCCTCTTATACTTCTGGAGGCTTGAAGTTTAAGATAAGTCTTAGGGGTTAAAATCAAGGGGTTGGCAGGCATGGCTCCTTCCCGAGGTTTTCAAGAATTTATTCCTGCCTCTTCCTGCTTTCTTTAGCTGTGGCTGTATCACCCCAACCTCTGCTTCCATCATCACCTCATTTTCCTCTCTGGTTGTCAGAACTCCCTCTGCCTCCCTTTTGTGAGAACACTGGTTACATGGAGGGCCCTGTGCCCCAATAACCCAAAATAAGTTTTCTGTCTGTGCATAATCACACCTGCAAAGTCCCTTGTACCCTATAAAGTAGCATTCCAGGTTCTAGGGATTGTAACCTGGATCTCTTTGGAAGATGTTATTGAACCTACCACCACCAGGTTTAGGAATTTGTGTCCGTCAAGACCCACTGGAAGTTTTGTTCCTGTTGTGTAGGCCCCTTCCCCACTCTTGCACTGGACTAGCTGGGAGGTAAACTCATGGGCTGGTGGGGGTAGGGGGATATTGAGAGGGTCAGAGGCTAGGGGCCCTGGGTAGCCGCTAATACTAAGTGAGTAATTTGCATTTCAGATACTATGGACTTTATAGATTATCCCATTTAATACTCAACAACTCAAGAGGTACTGTGGCTTGAGGGGCCACATGCTATACTGGGTGATCTGGCATAACCAGAGCTCTTATCCTACACCAGACTGTCCCATGGACTGAGGCAGACCCTGAGATTTGGGCTACAAGTGTGTCCATCCCCTTACCCCCTTTATCAAGGACCATCTGCACATTAGACCTGGTGCCCCAGCCTGGCCGGTGATCCCAGCCTCTTTCCTTTCCCTGCCAGCCTGCGTGATGCACCTTCTCTAGAAAGCCCCGTCAGGCTGAGCCCTGGGCTCGCTCTCATCAGGACATGTGGAGCTCAGGATGCTAAGCCACAGACTGGGTAAAGAGCTCTGACTCTTCCAAGCAGCCCACCTCTCCCCCTTACAGTGCACTGCCCCGGGTGGGGGTGGAGCTGGCATTCAGCAAATGCTGGCTGAGTTCAGAATCGTTTGCCAATCCTGTCATGATAGGTCATTAAACATTCCTGGCTGAAAGTCAGATGTTAGAGCGTCTGACGGCGTTCCCATGCCCCTGTCCCTGCAGCAGCCCTACTGAATCACATGGAATTTAGTAAATTTTAATAATAAAAGTATAGATATAGTGTTGATGAGAATACAGATAATTCTGCATATCTTTCACAGTATACATAAGCACTGAAGTGGTTTCTTTGTTAAAAAAAAAAAAAAAGACCTTATTGTGCCTTTATGGCTCAAAGGGATAGGGTGCTGGCCTGCAAAAACTGCAAAAAACAAACAAAAAAATAGACTTTATTATTTTAGAGAAATTTTAAGATTCACAGCAAAATGTGGATGGAGTTGCCGTATTTTTCCTGCCCCAACACATGCACTGCCTGCCCCACTATCCCAGTCCCCTCCCCAGAGTTTCATTTATTACAGTTAATGAACCTACATTGACACATCTTTGTTACCCAAAGGCCATGGTTTACTTTAGGTTCACGCTTGGTGTTGTACATTCTGTGAGTTTTGACAAACCTGTATATGTATGTATGTGTATCTATCCACTGCTGTAGTGTCATACCGAGTAGTTTTACTGCCTCTAACATCCTGTGCTCTGCCTGTTCATCCCTCCCCTCCCCCTAATCCCTGGCAGCCTCTAATCTTTTCCCTGTCCGTAGTTTTGCTAGAATGTCGTGTAGTTGGACTCCTACAGCGTCTAGCCTTTTCAGATTTTGCTCCCTTAGTCATAGGCGTTATGGCTCCTCCTAGTCTTTTTGTGGCACGATGGCTTAATTTCTCATTAGCACTGGTTAATGTTCCATTGTCCACATGTACCATAGCTGACTTGTCAGATCACCTACTAAAGGATATCTTGGTGGCTTCCAAGTTTGGCAATTATAAACAAAGCTGCTGTAAATATCTGTGTGCACATTTCTATGTGGACATAAATTTTTCATTCATTTACTCAAATGAGTATGGTATTCACTTAATACAGAGGAGGACAATTGCTGATTGTATGGTTACAGTGTGTTTAGTTTAATACGAAACCAAGAACCTACGTTCTAAAGAGATTGTACTATTTTGCAACTCTACCGGCAATGAATGAGAGTTCCTGTGGTTCCACATTGTTGTCAGAATTTGATGCTGTCAAGGTTTGAGATGAGGTGTTGAGTTTAAAAGGTCTTTGAATTAATATATTTTGAGTAACAGTCTTTTATCAATATGTATTTTGCAAATGTTTTCCTCCTGTCTGTGACATCTCTTCTCATTCTCTTGACATTGTCTTTTGCAGAGCCGAAGTTTTTCATTTGAAGATTATCAATTATTTTTTTCATGGGTTAGGCCTTTGGTGTAGTATCTAAAAAGTTATCACCAAATTCAAGATTGCTTAGATTTTCCCTGTGTTGTCTTCTGGGGGTTCTATACTTTTGTGTATTACATGTAGGCCTAGGTTTCAGTTCTATAAACTTTTAAATCGAATAATAGATGAACAGAAAAGTTCAAAACCCACAAGTATACTATTTGATGAATTATCACCTTCACAACGGTCATGCAGGTCAGGAGATGGAGCCAGTTCCCCTTCAGAAGCCTGTCTTGTGCCTCCTCTCCATCATAGCTCCCTTGTATTCTATCCTGACCTATAAAACCATAGTGTTGCCTGGTTTTGAACCTTAGGTAAATGAAATTGCACAGCATATATAATTTTACGTATGGCTTCTTTTGCTTAATATTACATTTCAGAGGTCAATTCATGTTATTTTGTGTTGCAGTATGTAACAAGTTCTCACTGCCTATGATAGTCCATTGTATGAATATACCAAATTTATGTATTCTAATGTTCATGAACATTCAAGATGTTCCCATTTGGGAGCTAGTGTGACTGAGGCTGCTGTGAACATTCTTGCACTTATTTTTTGATGTACATATGAGCTCAGTCCTATGGAGTACTCACCTAGGAGTAGAGAGGTGGTGTCATCATACTTGCAGTTTGTACCTAACTGTCTCAGGTCTCCTAGATGAATAATTGTGCTCCCTTTCATTCTCAGAAGTATCTGAGTTTGGACAATAAAAACATGTCTTTTGAGGACATCTTTTGAGGACATCTTTCCCTACCCCAAAGTCATTAAGATAATCTATGTGATGTTGTAGAAGCTGTATTATTTTACCTTTTACATTTATTCTTTTATGTTAACCCAGATAAAGTAACCTTTTACATTTGCCATTTCTGATGCTCTTTATTCTTTCCTCAACAGTCTTATTTCTTTCTCATACCTTTTCTTTTAATTTGAAATAATTATGTTAGCATTTCTTGTACTGCAGGTGTGTGGGGAATGAATTATCTCAGTTTTCCTTTGTCCAGAAATGTTTTAACTTGAAGGTTATTGAAATGTTTTAACTTGAAGGTTATTATTCCTCTGTCTTCTGGCTCCAGTTTCTCATGAAAACTTAGCAATCATTTGAATTATTGTTTCACTGTGTGTATTGTGTAGTTTTTATAGAGCTGCTTTTATCTTTGGCTTTTAGCAGATGAAATATGATGTGCCCAGACATAATTTTCTTTGTATTTATCTTGTTTGTGATGGTCAGCTTCTTAAATCTATAAAGATATATATAAACATATATCTTTCAGCAAATTAGGAAAATTTTCCATCTATTTTTTTTCTGCACATACTCTTCTATTCTCTTATTTCTCTCTACCTAGAATTTTAATTATGAATATGTTAGATCTTTTGATATTGTTCACAGATCCTAAGTTCTCAGTGTTTTTCTCTCTTCAGGTTGGGTAATTTCTATTGATCTACCTTCTTCATAGACTTTTTCTTCTGTAGTCTATTATTAATCCCATATAGTGAATATGTATTTCCAGTACTGTATTTTTCAGTTCTAAAATGTCTGTTCATTCTTTTTGTGTGTGTTTTATATTTCTGGCTGGTATTTCTTTTTTCATTTATTGTGAACACATTTTTCTTTACCTCATAGAGCATAATTATACTAGCAGTCTTAAAGTCCTTGTCCAGTAATTCTAACATCTAGGTCATCTGAGGGTCATCATTAATTTTCTTAGGTGGAGTGTGTGGGGATTGTTACAGCATTTGGAGTGTGTCCAGATGTTATTGTGGACATTGTGAATGACTATGGAGTCTTTTTTGTGTTTGGTTTGAGCAGGCAGTTAACTTGAGAAGACTCAGCTGTAAACACTCTGTTATGTGAGGTTCATGGCAGCTCAAATCTCAGTTAAGAGATTTTTTTTTTAAATTATGACTTCTTGGGTCTTCTCTGTGCATATATGATTCAGGGGTTAGGCAGAGACTTGGGCAGAGTTCATACACAAAATTTATATTTCTCCGTCTCCCCTCCTTCCTGGACTTCTCTCACTCTCTGTTGCCCCAGGCTCTATCTTCTAGTTCCTTAGACAAGATTGTTGATGAGTTCTCTATCAGAGTTTGATTATCCCAGGCCTTGCTGGGACCATGGCCTGCCCTCACACCAATCTGAAAAACTGAGTAAGTCAACAGATGCTGGGTTCTTTCTCTAAATGTAGTTACTCCAAAATCTACCTGCTTTTGTTGACTTTCCGGAGCCTTCAGGTTGTCATTTTTTGCTGTCTAAAATTTATCATTATCAGTGAAGATTGGTGGTTTAGGAGTTTACTCTTTCTTATTAAAAGGAAAGCCTACTTCATTTGTATTAAACGTAATCAGTAACATGTTTGCATTTAAAGCTATTATCTTAATATCTGCCTTCTATTTTCCTCACCTATTCTAGGTTCCGGATGTTTTTCCTATCTTAGTTTCTATTAGTTGAAATATTTTATTCTGTTTCCTCCTTCCGTTAGTTAGTTACACACTTTGTTTATATCTTTTTTTTTGTAATTAATAGAAATTACAAAATTACTCTCCACTTATTAGCCTAATGGTAATACCTCTACAATAGGAGGGGTTTAGAATACTTCAATTCCAGTTATTTCTCTTCTGATTTTATGTTATTGTAGTCATTTTAATCTTTGTATTGTTAAATTCCAGTGTTATTTTTTTACACTCAAATATTCGTTTAGATTTACACACAAATTTACTTTCTTCCAGGGATGTTCATTATTTTCTTCACTTGTGAGTCTCTATCTGAGATTACTTGCCTCCTGACTAAAGAGCTCCATTTAATATTTTCTTTGGTGCCCGTTTCCTATTGACAACAAATTCTGTCAGTTTTGTTTGTCTGAAAATTTTTGCTTTATTATTATTTTTGAAGTATACCTTTAGTTCCAAGTTGGCGTGCATTTTATTTCACATTTTGAAGATATCATTTCATTGTGTTCTGCCTGCCATTGTTTCCATTGAGAAGTTTACTGTTGGTCTTACTATTATTTCTGCTCTAAGGCAATGTATTTTATTCCTTGGCTCTGTTTAAACATTCTTCACCTGTATTTTGCTTTCAATAGTTCTTTTATAATGCACGTAGGTATTGTTTTCTTCATATTTTTTCCTCCTTAGTCTTCATAGTGCTTCTTAACTTTATGGCTTGATTTATTTCTTCAGTATTGGAATATTCCCAGCCATTTTCTCTTCAAATATTGTTTCTGACTCCTTCTCTCTTTCCAGTCTTACTGGGAGTGAAATTACTTGTATATGACACTTTGTGTACCTCATGTCTCTCATACTTCATATATTTGCTATCTGTTGGCCTCCCATACCTTAGTCTGGATCTTTTTTTCTAACATATATTCTAGTTTCCCAATTCTCTGTTCACTGTGCCTAACATCCTTATAAACCCACCCATTTATGCAGTCTTAAAGATGGAGACTCTACCTCTTTCATGTTTACATGGATGGAGCTGGAATATATTCTTCTTAGCAAAGTATCACAAGAATGGAAGAAAAAGTATCCAATGTACTCAGCCCTATTACGAAACTAATTTATACCTTTTACATGAAAGCTATAACCTAAAAACAGCCTAAGAATACAGGGAGGGGAGAGGGAGAGGGGAGGGGGGAATGGGTGGAGGGAGGGGGATTGGAGGGATCACTTCTGAGGTTTATCTTACAAGGATACAAGTGAATCTTTCTAAGAGTAGAATATGAACGTTTTAAAACAATAACTAAGAAAATGACATGAAGGCTATGTTAACCAGTTTGATGGAAGTGTTTTGGATTGTGTGTGAAAACCCCACACTGTACTCCAGAAGTGCATTAATGTACATAGTTACTATTCAATAAAAAAAAAAAAAAGGACTCTGCTATAAATTTGGCTTGTTTGGTAGCGTGGTCTTTGTGGAACTCCTGGGCACAATGGCTCAGCCCCAGCCTCACCCTCCTTTTCACCCTCCTCCCCTGTAGTGCCTCTGCAGGTCCAGTCACCCAGAGCCACCTTCACCTCTGCACCGGGTGGTGTCCATGTCTGAGAACACTGGTGCTGGAGGGGCCATCATGGAACCCAGTTCACCCCCACTTTATAGACCAACACAGTTTCAAGAAGGGACACAGGGAAATGGGGCAGGTCCCCGTCAGAGGTCTCCTGACTTCACCTTCTCTGGTTGGTGCACCGTGAAGGCCATTCTCCTGCCTTCTGCTGCTCTCTGAGAGGTTCCTGCAGCTGTGCTCAGACCCTGTAGGTATGGCACTGTGTTGTAAGCAAAAGTCCCTGCCCTTCCCAGGCTGTCATTACAGTGTGCAGGACAGACTGTGTGCAAAATAAATGCACACCTGAAGTAGAAAGCATGCTGAATGTTAGGAAATCCTAAGTAGAAAAATAGGGGAAGAATTAGGTTTTGGAGTGCCAGGGGAGGGGGTGTGTTGTTCACATCAAGTGAGGTAGTCAGGGAAGATGGCACAGCAAGAACATGAGGAACAGGAGGAGGTCAGCATGATGACCAGTGGGGGCAGGGTGGATCGCATGGGCAATGTCCCTGTGGCAGGAATGTTCTGAAACTGGAAAGAGGCAGGGAACGGATGGGGATGGGTGAATGAGGGAGAGTTATGAGAATGGAGAAGTGGGAGGGGTGGGCAGGGGGAGAAATCAGGTGTTGACTCTGAGTTTTCAGTGAGTGGGAAGAGAAGCTGCAAAGCGGCCATGTCATCTGACTCAGCTCTGAGACGATCTCTCTGGAAAGGGTGGAAGCGACTGTGGCAACTCAGCCCAGGCTTAGAGCTAGGACAGTAGCAGCAGAGGTGGGGAGATGTGATCAGATCATGGATGCATTTTGACCACAGAACCAGTAAAATTTACTGACAGATTAGATATAAGGTATAAGTAGGAATAAACAATGATTCAGCAGTCTTTGGCCTGAGTGACCATAAGGATGGAGCTGACATTAGCATAGATGGGAAAACCCTGGGAGTGGCTGGCTTTGTGGGAAAGATGAGGCATGACCTAAGTTTGAAGGGCCATGGGACATCCAAGCAGAGTTGTCAAGTAGGAGATAGGGAACTAATACAGAATTCAGAAAAAGGTTCATTCTGTAGATATAAATTTGTAAATCATTGGCATATGAATGGCATTTGAAGCCATGAGCCAAGATGAGAAGGTGCAGCTAATGAGGAGAGAACTAAGAGGTCCATGGACTATCTGCTGAATGACCTCTATATCAGGTCCGGGAGATATGAAGGGGCAGGTCAGGAGAAGTGAGAAGGGGCAGAGCAGACAGTGAGTGAGAAATACAGCAGGGCAGCGGGAGCTTCTGTGGACAGGTGGGACCCTCATAGGGCAGGAGAACCGCAGTTGGGGGCAAATGCTATAAAGATGTGGAACCTAATACAACCAGACTCCCAGAGGCAGAGAGTGCAGCGGAGGTTACCAGGGCTGGGAGGAAAGGTAATGAGGAACTGTTGGTTGAAGGGAACAAACTCTCGGTTACAAGATGATGAGTTCTCAATGTCTTAAGTATAGTGTGTGTGTGGATGGATGTGCTAATTAGTATGATTATACAATGCATGGTATATCAATTCATTACATCGTACACCTTGACTTCAATCTCTACCAACTAAATATGCTTTTTAAAAAAGATAGGGAAGGCAACTTGGAGGCCTTAGTGACCTTGACACAGGGAGCCCAAGGCAGTGGTGAGGATGACAGCCAGACTGGTGTGGATTCAAGAATGAATGAGAAGAGAGGGTTTGGGAACGGCGAGGAGAAACAGCAATTGACAATATAGTCTCAGGCGCAATTTAGGGGTATGGCACACTTCCTGGGTGAAGGACTTAGCTACAACTTGGACTTTAGGCTTTACCCCTCTAATATAAATAATGTAACATAATAGTATGTATTCTAATATTAACCTGAAATTAAAAAAGAAAATATGTAATCTTTGTAGATAGATAGATAGATAGAATAGAATAGATAGGTAGATCGATATAGATACATACATATTAACAGAAGTAGCTCGGTGGGATGACAGCCAGTGCTGGCTCCTTACCTGCTCCATCTGCATCTGTTCATCACTCCTTCTTCCTCGTCCAGGGAACTGTTACTGATGCAGCCCATGCCACAACAGTTCCACGGCCCCTGTCCTTTCCGGCCCACCTCCTGCTCCTCAGTTCCTCCCTATGGAGGGTCTACATCCAGCCTGGGGGTTTTTCCACCTGTCTGTTCCTGGAGAGCTCATCTGCAATATCCCCAGGACTCACCTCTTCATGTCCTTCAAAGCTCTGTCCTCAGCGTCCCTCCCATGAGGTGGTTCCTCTAGCTGCCCCATCTGAAATGGGTCCCCCGGTGCTGACACTCTTCACCTCACCACAGCACTCATCACATGGGAACTTAAGTGATCTATGTGCACTCCTCTCCCTTGAAGATCAGCCCTGAAAATGGGCTCTAGACTGTGTCTCCCCAACTTCTCTAAAGCCAGGCATGAGGCTTGACACACAGTCTGCTCATTACATCACCTTCCTTAGTTACTTAAGTAAAAAACATATAAATGTACTTCTCCATTGTTAAATGTAACTGCTAATATCTAGTCACCATTCCTGATGACAAAAAACAGTGTAAAGAGCTCCTGGTACTCCCAGTCAGCTCCTGGGAAGCCCCCTGAGGGGGTCTCCCCTTCCATGCCTTGTCTCCTGCCCAGGGGCTTACTTAAGACACTTTGTGAAAAGTAAGAGCTTGAGATCTCTGCAATGAGTCTGAAGAGCCAATTGGAAACTTAATAATGTTTGTTATTAAGGTCCAGCTCCAGACCCTCCTCTTGAGGTAGAGGAGAGGAGGGGATCTTCGGCCAGGATGGTCGCAGTGAAATTTTACTTGGAAAAGAAAAGGCATTCACCGGATTGAGCCTCAAAGACTCACCCTTCGACCTTTAGCCTTTCTGGCCCTAACACAGTCATGTGGTACGAGCACCTTTGTTGTGTGAAGATGATACCTGTGTTTAAAAATAAAGTTTGCATTTTTTTATTTTGAATGCAACTCAACCTTTTCCTCTGTCACTTAACTGAACAAACAGCAGGTGACCCAAGGTTGGGAGGGAAATTGGTTATGTTGGACTGCAAATGGTATCTTTCTACCTTGAGTTTTCTGTCACTGAAATTATTGCACTTGATACAAAGTGCCTTTTCTGCTTTCCTGCCCTCCCTGTACCCGCACCCAGCCTCTGAGCAGAGTGGACCACTGTCATGTTGGAGCACCTGTTCTCTGATTCAGAAGCAGGCTGGCAGCCTTGGGGCTCTGAATCTTAAGGATATCCCATCCTATTTCAAATATTTATTGCCACAACATTAGGGCTTCTCACTAGTGCTTAGCAAAGAGCCCCAAACCTCTTGTTACCACATATTATATTTATTATTTTTAATTTTTTATTAAATCATACCTGTGTACCTTGATGCATTTATGGGTTTCAGTGTACTGATTTGATATACAATATGAAATGCTTACATTGAACTAAGTAACACATCCATCACAGTTATACTCTTTTCTTAATAGTTTTGAAATGTACCATTGCATCATGCACATTAGGTGAGATCCCCCTAAATACTCTCCCTCATCTCAACTTCCTCCTCCTCTTACCTCCCCCTCCTCCCCTCTTCTCTACTCTCCCTCTCTCTCTTCTTCCCTTCTACTTTATGAACTAGTTATGTTTTACCATTCATATGAATGCGTAGGTGATTATGTATCGATTTCATAGTAGTATTGGATACTTCCCCCCCCCCATTCTTGAGATACTTTACTAAGAAGAATATGTTCCAGCTCCATCCAGGTAAACATAAAAGATGTGAAATCTCCATCTTTTATGGCCGCATAGTATTCCATGGTGTACATATACCACAATTTGTTAATCCATTCATGGGTCGATGGGCACTTGGGATGTTTCTGTGTCTTGTTAAATATGAATTGGGCTATAATAAACATTCTGATGCAAATGTCTTTGTTGTAAAATAATTTTTGATCATCTGGGTATATACCTAGATTGAACGGTAGGTCTACTTTTAGTTCTTTGAATATTCTCCAAACTTCTTTCCAAAAAGGTCCTATTAGCTTGTATTTCCACCAGCAGCGTACAGGTATTCCCTTCTCTCTGCATCTACACCAACATCTGTGGTTTTGGGATGTGGGCTAATCTCTCAGGAGTTAGATGATATCGCAAAGTGGTCTTGATTTGCATTTCTATGATTATTAAAAATAATTAGCATTTTTTCATGTGTTTGTAGGCCATGAGCCTGTCTTCATCAGAGAGGTTTCTGTTCAAGTCTCTTGCCAACATAGAGATGGGGTTATTTGTTCTTTTCTTATTGATTAGTTTGAGTTCTCTGTGGATTCTAGTTGTCAGGCCTTTGTCAGAGGCATAACCTGCAAAAATCCTCTCCTATTCTGAAGGTTGTCTGTTTGCTTTACTTACTATGCTCTTGGCTGTGCAAAAGCCTTTTAGTTTGATCAGATCCCAGTAATGGATTTTTGGTGTTGCTTCAATTGCCCAGGGGGTCCTCCTCATAAAATATTCTCCCAGGCCAATTTCTTCAAGTGTTTTCCCTGTACTCTCTTCTAGTATTTTTATAGTTTCATATCTTAAGTTTAAATCTTTTATCTAGTGAGAATCATTTTTTGTTAATGGTGAAAGATGGGGGTCCAATTTCAGTCTTCTACAGCTCACCAGGCAGTTCACCCAGCACAACTTGTTAAATAGGGAATCTTTCCCCTACTGAATGTTTTTGATAGGCTTGTCAAAGATAAAACAATGATTAAGTGGCTGGGTTCATCTCTTGGTTCTCTATTCTGTTCCATAAGTCTACCACTCTGTTTTTGTGCCAGTACCATGCTTTTTTGATCACTATCAATTTATAGTATAGCCTGAAGTCTGGTAATGTGATGCCTTCTGATTTGTTCTTATTTCTGAGTAATGTATTTGCTATTTGAGGTTTTTTCTGATTCCATATAAAATGAAGTAGTATTTTTTCAAGTTCTTTAAAGTATGACAATGGTGCTTTGATGGGGATTGCATTAAATCTGTAGATTGCTTTGGGTAGTATGGACATTTTAACATTGTTGATTCTTCCCAGCCAAGAGCATGTGTGTTTTTCCATTTGTTAATATCTTCAGCTATTTCTTTTCTTAGCGTTTCATAATTCTCTTTATAGAGATCTTTCACGTCCTTTGTTAGGTAAAGTCCCAGATATTTCATCTTCTTTGGCACTACTGTAAAAGGGATAGAATCCTTGGCTATATTTTCAGCTTGACTATTGTTGGCATATATAAAACCTACTAATTTGTAAGTATTGATTTTGTATCCTGAGATGCTGCTTTATTCCTTGATTGCTCTAAGAGTTTTGTAGTTGGGTCCCTGGGATTTTCCAGGTATGGGATCATATCATCTGCAAAGAGTGAGAGGTTGATCACCTTTGACCCCATTTGGATACCCTTAATTGCCTTCTCTTGCCTGATTGCGATGGCTAAGACTTCCATTACTATGTTGAATAGCAGTGGAGACAGTGGGCATCCTTGCCTCGTTCCTGATCTGAGTGGAAATGTTTTCAATTTTACACCATTCAATATGATATTGTCTGTGGGTTTGCTGTAGATGGCCTCTATCAGTTTAAGAAATGTCCCTTCTATGCTTATTTTCTTAAGTGTTCTGATCATGAAAGGATGCTGGATATTACCAAAAGCTTTTTCTACATCAATTGAAAGAATCGTATTGTCTTTGTTTTTTATTTTATTGATGTGATATATTATGTTTATATATTTGTGTTGTTACTGCATATTTTAAAAGTTTGTAGTCTTTGGCACCCAGTAGTGTGAGCCATGTCAGCTTTGGCACCCACTCCAAGACCAGATTCATACCCTTACAGCTCTAGAACAGGTACCTGCCTTAATCTTCACTGCACAAGAATACAAGTGAAAATAAGCCCCAGGAGACACCAGGAGAAAGGGTAAATTGCCAGCAGGATTCAGTTGTTGGAGTTAGAGAAAGTGCTTCCCATTATCCCAGCATCCACAGCTTCTGTATCTGTTTACCTGTCTTGCTTTCTATCCTGAGAACACCAAAACAGACTTGATTTATTTATTTAGATGTCTAAAGGCAATCATATGGATTCTGGCAGTTATCTGATGCTCACACAAAAGTAGACAAAATAAAATGAACTGCCACTTCTGGTGAAGATAAAGTAAAAGGAATGAGATTTTTATCTTTCTACAAAACAAAACAAAACAACCCCCACCCCCCCAAACAGACAAAATCCATGAGACAATGGCTGTTAAGCTACCAGGCTAGATACATCAATGGACAGTGAATTTTGAGAGATCAGGAGCCAATGAGGTGAGTCCTCTGATGGTTACAGCTTAGTGCTTGGGGACAGTTTGCTAACTTCTGGGTAGGGGCAACCCAGACACCACCTGGCTGTCTCCCAAATTGAGGAGGCAGAACTGTGAGGCCTAAAGGCCAAGGCAGCCAGAGTTTTCAGGACGTCAGAGAGGAGAGAATTGCATGCAGAGAGAACTCTAGAATCCCTTGAGTCTTCAACAGAGAACTAAAGTGGCCACGCCACATTGACCTCAAAGCAGATTTTAGAGCTAAGAGTACAAACAGAGAAAAGGTAATTATATAATGTTATAAAGGCAATTGATGAAGAATAGATGATAAATCTTAAATGTTTATGCTTCTAATAACAGAACTTTAAGCTATGGGTATGAATCAAGAACTATTAGGTTGCAAGAAACAGAAGAATTCACAATTATAGTTAGAGATTTCAGTGCTATTCATTTAATATCTGATAAAGTGCCCAGAGAGCAGAGACACAGAAGACTTAAATCACATGGTTGAACAAAGTGACATAATTAACACTTACAGAATGTTCCACTCAACAGTAGGAGAATACACTTTTCTTTTCATGTGCACGTGGAACATTTATCAAGATTGAGCATATTTTCAGTCGTAAAACAAGTTTCACTACATTTTTAAAAATTCACGTCTTGAAAAGTATGGTATTTGACCACAGATAAATACAATCAGAAATTAATAACAGAAACATTTCTTGAAAATCTCCCAGAATTCAGAAAATAAATGAAATACTCCCAATTAACCGACTGTTCAAAAATAAGTCAAAGGGGAAATTAAGAACATTTTTGAACCATAAAACAAAAGTACAACATGTCAATTTTTCTGAGGTAGCTAAAAACAGTACTTAGTGGAAAATTTATAGCATTAAATATTCAGATTAAAAAGAAAAGATTTCAAAGTAATAACCTTGGCTTAATTAAGAAATTAGAAAAAAGAAGAACAAATTATATCCCCAAATAAACAGAAGAAAGAAAATAAGAAAGATCAGAGCAGAAATCAATTAAACAGAAAATTGAAAACAACATTGAAAGCCATTGAAGCAAAAAAGCTAGTGCTTTGAGAAGATTGATAAAATCGATGAAAACACTCAGCAGATTGAGTACAAAAAACAGAGAGAAGTTATAAATTACCAATATCAGGATTCGGATCATCTTACTACAAATTTCTTAGGTATTAAAAAAGAATAAGGGCATATTATGAATCAATTAACAAAATTTAAAAATCTAGAGAAATGGATTTTTTTCTTAAAAGACAAAACTAGTAAAGTTCATTCAAAAGGAAATAAATAACATGCAAGATTTGTCTTTCAGTGCTTAGTTTATTTCTCTGAAAAACTCTAAGTCAAGTGAGGAAATTGTATTTTTCATTAAAAATCATCTCACAAAGAAACATCCAGGCAAAAATGACTGCCCTAGGAATTCTACCAAATATCTCAGGAGCAAATTGAACTAATTCTATACAGAGTGCATCAGAAAATTGAAGAGAAGAGAACACTTCTCATTTTATAAGCATTAACTTGATGCTAATGCTTGAAAAAGATACCACAAAAGAAAAAGGCTGCCAACTAGAAGGCTGGTGTCTATCATTAGCAGAATTGCAGAACTTCCTAGCAAATTTTCAGTACATCAAATTCAAGAATGTAAAAAGGGGCAATGCTACCTACAACCTGGTCAAATATAGTTATCCAGGGATGCAAGATTTAGGACCACTATAAACCATGCCCATATGAGATAGCACACATGCAGCTCTAGGGCACGCCTGGCCAGTGTGCAGGACTTAGAAGGTGGCACACTTCATCTGTAAATGTGGTGTGAGTTCTGACTACTCCTCAGACTGGCTGTCCCTTCATCTCTCTTCTTTTCCCCAGGGGTCTTTTTTCTCTGAGACACAAAAGACTGAATTCAGCCAATTAATCATTCTACAGTGATCTTTAAGTGTTTGAGTGAATGTCACACATTTTTTGCTTAAATTGAAATCTGGAAATGATTAAGTCTGGAGAGTTTAGTTGAAAGTTAAAATAGGCCAAGAGCTAGGACTCTTGTGCTAAATAGTTAGCTAAATTGCGAATCCAAAGGAAAAGTTATTGAAGGCAGTTAAGAGTGCTACTCTAGTAAACACGTGAATGGTAAGTATAGAGGATTAAACATCATACTTACTATAACAGCCACCAATATCATAACTCATCTGAGGGATTACTTGAGAACAAGACATTCTCCTGGCAAGCCCGGAAGTCTCTTGTGTCTTGGAAGGCAAGCCACCAAGTAACTCAGTAATGCTGGAGGAGCAAAGTTCAGTACTGTAATAGTAAGGCTAATGTTAAATATTAAGCATTTTATGACAGTTCCTTAAAGGATTAGTGGAGAAAAATTGCATTTAGTATTTTAGAGATCATTTTCTTACCACCCTTGAAGATCATTTCCTTGAGTACATACTTTCTTGGCACCTATGAGATCATTTCCCCAAGCACACAGTCCCTGCATGTCTTTGCTTAGTAATCTTTCCATCCATTGTGTATCTTCTCAATAAATGGACTCTTCAAGAAGTGCTCAGTGTTATCCTGCACCTATGGGTAGCTTCACCTCTTGCAGCATTTTCTGACAATCTGTGTCTTGCGTGATCATTTATGCAGTCATGACAGATGAGGCAGCAAAAGCAGCCTCACTGCTGATTCACAGAGAGTTTTGTCTGGATAGAAGAGAAAACCACCACGATATTTTCTTAAGCAAAGCCTTATCCAGAACAAGGCTGTAACTCTCTTTAAATCTACGAAGGCTAAAAGAAGTAAGAAAGCTGCAGAAGAAAATTTGGAAGCTAGCAGAGGTTGGTTCATGAAGTTTTAAGGAAAGAAACCATTTTTATAAAAGTGTGAGGTGAAAAAGAAAGTACTAATGTAGAAGCTACAGCATGTTTTCCAAAAGGTAAAGGTAAGATCATTGATGAAGGTGGCACTAATCTGCAGATTTTCAACTGTGGAACAGCCTTCTGTTAGAAGATGCCATCATGGACTTTTATAGTTAGAGAGGAGAACTCAACGCCTTCCGTCAAAGTTTCAAAGGATATTCTGACCCTCTTGGGGCTAATGCAGCTAAAGAATTTGGCAGAAGCCAATGCTCGTCTACCACTCTGAAAATCCAATGGCCCTTTGGAATGATGCTAAATCTACTATGCCAGTGCTCATTAAAATGGAACACCAGAGCCTGGATGATAATATACCTGTTTACAGCATGATTTGCTGAATACATGAAGCCCACTGTTCAGACCTACTGCTCAGAAAAAAAAGATTACTTTCAAAATATTACTGCTAACTGACAACATACCTAGTCACCCCAGAGCTCTCATGGAGATGTATGTGTAAGATTAATGTTGTTGGAATGCCTGCTGACACAACCATTTTGTGGGCCACAAATAATGGAGAAATTTCAAATTTCAAGTCTTATTTAAGAAACATTTTTTTTTAATTTTATTGAATGGTAACTATGTACATTAATGCCCTTTTGGGGTACAGTGTGGGGTTTTCACATGCAATCCGAAATACTTCCATCAAACTGATCAACACAGCCTTCATGTAATTTTCTCAGTTATAGTTTTAAAATGTTCTGATTCTACTCTTAGAGAGTTTCACTTGTACCCCTGTAAGATAGACCTCAAAAATGGTCCCTCCAATCCCCAAGATGGCGGACTGTAGGACTGTAGGTGTTTTCTTAACAGAAAGTGTAAGGTGCTGATTATAAACACATTACATGAAGGAAATCATGTTTTCTTTCAGAATTTGGTGAACCCTAAATACCACCAGATATAGTAGACTTTTGATATTCATTTTAACAAATACTTGAAACATTTCTTTATAAGAGCACCAATGCATCCATGCTTTGGTAATTTTCCCAGCAATAACAAATGGATGTTGAGATCTGTGTTAGTCAGTCTAGTTAGGCTTTCTTGAAAAGTTTTATATTTTATTATCAGGCTCTGATCACTGGCTAGATTTCAGGCAGGTGACAAAGTCCTGGGTAATCATCACGGGTTATATTGCTGGCAACAGTGATCTGCCCAGACGTGGGCATGTCATCCAAGCATGAATAATCAGCATTCCTTCCTGGCATCAATATGTGAATACAAGGAGATAATTTTCCATATTGCTGGGATTTCTAAATTGCAGCTCTCATATCCTGGTCTTCATGATCTGGGGACAGTTTTTGCAAAAGCAGAGAATTAGACTACTACCCAAGGAAAAACAGAAGACTAGAGAAGACCCAAGAGATGAAAGATGTATTTCTACCTGGAAGATGTAAATCTTCCCATTACTGTCTCTCTGGTTTCTACTTGCCTTGTTCAATTGGTTTAAGCTATCCCTATTGCATTGATGGTTCACCAAGGAATTCTTCATGACAATGGGGTTTCAAATGGACATTGATCTAATTTTTAAGCTTGGTCAAGGAATTCCTCATAATAATGGGGTTTCAAATGGACATTGTTCTAATTTTTAAGCTTATAACCTTTTTATATATTATGATGATGCTAACCAAATTTTAAATTTAAAAAGCGTATAAGTTTTATAAACCATAGACACAGCAAATTACTTCAGATCGAACTTTTTCCTTTGAAGATATTATTCTCCCTATAATGTTGCCTCCCAACTCTAGCAAAGAGAAATATGGATATATCCAATCTTATATGGATATCTAGGCATAGTAAATAGTCTGGTCCTGGAAAACAAGAGGTTGAAGACATTAAGATTCTTTTGTAGCTAGAGAATAGATAGTTAAATTAGAAAGGAGATGTAAAAGAAAAGCTTGAAAAATTAGTAGAACTATGAGTGATCAAGCTGGCTGTAATCTGATGTGGAATATTTAATTTTGATCATAACAGATGAGTAAGCACCATTTATATTATTATAAAGGTATTTGGCAACACTTTTTAGTGGAAATACCACTTCAAATCTCTCATATTTATAGAATTTTCCCAACTGTATGTAAGTAAATAGATACACAAAAATGCATTTTAAAAAATAGGTTGTTACCTTATTAGTTTGATTAATTATGAAATGACTTTCTGATCTGCTCTATATATCTGGGCACCTACATCCTTAATAAATTTATAATTTCTAAAGAAGTCTCATTATAGAAAATGCCAAGGAAAACAAGTGAAATTTGCAGCTCTTCAGTGTCTCTTAATCCAAATAAAAATACTTATATTTTTCATTGAAAGCTCACATGACTCAAACTACACATCAATCTTTCTTCTTCCTATTTTTTTTATTAAGTCATAACTGTGTACCTTAATGCATTATGGGGTTCAGTATACTGATTTGATATACAACGTGAAATGCTTACAATGAACTGATTAACACATGTATCATTATATTCTTTTCTTAATAGTTTTGAAATGTACCACTGTATCATGCACATTGGGTGATGTGACCCCAGATACCCTCCCTCCTCCCACCTTCCCCTTCCACCTCCCCCATCCCCTGTCTCTCCTCTTCCCTACTACTTTCTGGACTATAGTTATGTTTTACCATTCATATGAATGTGTAGGTGATTATATACTGATTTCATAGCAGTATTGAGTACATTGGATACTTTTTTGTTTCCATTCTTGAGATAATTTACTAAGAAGAATATGTTCCAGCTCCATCCAGGTAAATTTTCAGCCCACATTAATCTTTCCCCTCACAACCTCCCCCCAATAAATGAGTCAATGTGTTTTATTCAGAGCGAACCTGGAAATCAAAGCCCTTCTGATGCTGGGATGGGGATAAAGTATCCTTATGATAAATAAGAATGGAAAAAGAATGTGAAATGTGTGCACCTGTGCGTGTGTGTGCACATGCTCTATTGTGTAATGTATTTTTTTTTAATCTATGGAGTTATTTCTTGCTATGAGGCTACTAAGTCTAAGGTATCCATACCTATAAATGGTATTAGAGCCAATTTATAAGATCAAATGTGGGTAAGAAATCAGTCCTCAAAGTCAGCTGACTGGTGGTCATTAAAGAGTACAAGATTGATTATAGGACTCAGAATATCATATACAAGCTGTATAAAACAAAACCGTAAGAGCCAGTCCAAAGACAGAACATTCTGGAAGCTCATAGGTAAAATAGAACAAGGTTTCACGAAGCCTAGAGTTAGGAAGTATTATAAATAAGAAGGTTCAATAGCTGCAGATCAGGATGTAGAGAATCAAGCACAATTGAATTGAGTTAGAGTTCACAACAGGATTAAAAGTTTGGAAGTATATAAATCACACTTAGAAAACAGAACATGGTAAACTTTTGTGATTAAATGTGTTACAGAAAGGAGTGTGTGGTAGCTGTAGTCAGTCTGACCACATGCCTGCCGGATATTTAACAATGGCACTAAGGAAAAATATTGAGCTGGTTGCCTTCATTGACTTGATTTTTTGCTCTTTACATTTTACTATCTATTCTGAAATTGTCTCGAGAATGAAAAGTGAGACCATAGAGTGCACAATTGTTTCCCTGTCCAAACATTCTATTGCTTTTGATTATACTTGGATGCTGAAAATAAATAAGCCGTAGCCATTTGTTTCACTCATCTATCTCTTGATTTCTAACTATTCCATTTCTGAGCTGTCTTGAATGAGAATTAATTTTTACTGTGCTTTCCCATAGACTGGGGAAAGAAGGTCTTCATGCATGAAATTTCTGTGATTTTTTTTCAAAGTCTTGACATTATTGCTTCTCAGCACTCTCTCTCAGTGCTTGAGTCTCTGAAGGAAGAAAAGGAATGTTATGAAACAGGAAAGGAGTACCAAGCAGGTGGGAACCCTCGTTATTTGTATCTTCTTTAGGAAAGAAATAACGGTTTTTAAGTCCCTTGCTAAGCCCAGGTGAGAAGAGACTTTTTCCCTGCATTCAGCCCCAAAGTCCCTGAGAACATGTGGACTATATAAAAATGATGTAAAAGAAAGGTCAATCCATTCAAATAAAGAATCATTCATTTTTATTTAACCTGCAAGGTAGGTTTTTGTAAAAGTTTTGATGAAGGGAACAGTATTTTGGTCCTCAACATTTTTTTTTTTTTTTGAGACGGAGCCTCAAGCTATCCCCCTGGGTAGAGTGCCATGGCATCACAGCTCATAGCAACCTCCAACTCCTGGGCTCAAGCGAGTCTCCTGCCTCCGCCTCCCAAGTAGCTGGGACCACAGGC
>CAUYQV010131713.1:0-23769 GCA_963574575.1 Galagoides demidoff
GTGATGGCTAAGACTTCCATTACAATGTTAAAAAGCAGTAGAAAAAATAGGCAACCTTCCTGGTTCCTGATCTGAGTGGAAATGTTTTCAATTTTACTCCATTCAATATTATATTGGCTGTGGGTTTGCTCTAGATGGCCTCTATCAGTTTAAGAAAAGTCCCTTCTATACCAATTTTCTTAAGTGTTCTGATCATAAAGCCCAAGAGCTGGAGGATGCCATGAGTTGTGATGCCACGGCACTCTACTGAGGATGACAAAGTGAGACTCTGTCTCAATAAAAGAAAAAAGGAACTTTTGAAGGGGGGAAAAATGGGGGAAACCAAAAGACCCATGGACCAAGATAGCAACCAGAGATGGCTCAACCTTTGTGTGTGGTTGTCAACTGAATCTAGACCTCTGGTAAGATTCTAGATGAGTGAACCTGATTAACTGAAGTGAATGACCAAAAATGACCCAGCTCCATGGTAGGGCTGGCAGGGTGGGCATCAGAAGATTATCCAGACTTTGGTCAAAAGAGGGCTTGGCCTCTGTACATGACCTTAAACAGCCAGAAGGGCTAGGGCCCAAAGTAGGGCACCAAGGGGGCAAAATGGGGGGCAAAATGGGGTTGGGGGATTCCACCCCTGTGTGGAACTTCCAGTAAGGAGGATAAAAGGAGCTGAGAGATTATATACAAATGCACAAGAGCGTGAAAAGTGGAGATGTGGGGAGAGGAGGAGGTAGAGTAGGAATGGAAAGAGGAAAGAAGTGAAGAAAAAGTTGTTACATAACAGCTTGCCTCAGTATGAAGTAGATAGATGTTAGGCAGGGTCAGAGAGTGCACCATTCTCTTCGTCTCATGGGAGTAAGTGTCCATTTGATTAGGTTCAGTGCAGTGTATTCTCAGCCCCGCAAAGGGGCTTTTCTTCAGGGAGTAACAGTCACCATATGAAAGGTTCTGGGCCCAAAGATAAAAATGATTCCAAGGCAAAAGTTGAAAGGAAGGTGGAGATCTAATTCATACAATCAAAGTGCCTTTTATTCCACCTGGAGTGCATGTGGGGTGAGATTCCTGACTAGGGAGAAAATCCACACATGGGCTATGGTGGAAGGGTTAAATCAGCCAGGATTGGTTTGTCCATAGCTTTACCTGGGCAGGTAGGTGGGACAAGGTTATGGAGGCCTGGATTGGTCCATTAACTATTTCCTGGGAGGGACATGCTACCCAGGAAAGGGATCCTTCCTGGGTGGGTTGGTAACTTGATTCTATCACTAAGTTTTTACCTTTAGCTTCTGGGTGTTTACTTTGCTGGTGGTCCAGTGTGGTGGTAAGTGTTGAGAATAGCTGTAAGTATTACCTGTAGAGCTGGTCTTATGGCGAATTTCCTCAGCGGTTTTATATATGCAGAATATTTGATTTTTCCATCAATTTTGAAGCTTACTTTAGCAGGATATGAAATTCTGGGCTGCAAATTGTTTTCTTTAAGAATGTTGATGTTGACTCCGTGCCTGTTGCTCAAGTGGCTAAGGTGCCAGCCACGTACACCTAAGGTGGCAGGTTTGAATCCAGCCTCGGCCCGCCAAACAACAACACCTGCAACCAAAAAAATAGCCAGGTGCTGTGGCGGGCGCCTGTGGTCCCAGCTACTTGGGAGGCTGAGGCAGGAGACTCGCTTGAGCCCAGGAGTTGGAGTTTGCAGTGAGCTGTGATGCCACGGCACTCTACCCAGGGTGACAGCTTGAGGCTCTGTCTCAGAAAAAAAAAAAAAAAGAATGAAGAATGTTGATATTGAATGACCATGCTCTTCTGGCTTAGAAGGTTTCAGTTAAAAAGTCGGCTGTCATCCTAATGCCTCTGCCTCTGTAGGTCAGTTGGCATTTAGTCTTGGTTGCTTGCAGAAGTTTTTCTTTCATCTTGAGTTTGGATATGTTTATTATAATGTGTCTTGGAGAAGCTCTGCTTGAGTTGAGATGACCTGGGGTTCGATATCCATCTGAAAGTAGTGTGGTATCTTTAGTAAAACGTGGGACATTTTCACTTATGATAGTCTCCAGAGGGCTTCCATTCATTTGGGATTCCCCTTCAGGGAATGTTGTAATTCATAAGTTTGAATGCTTCACGGTATCTCATAGTTCTGTTAAGCAACTGTTCTGCTTTCTCTTTCTTCTTTTCTGCCAAGAAAGTACCTGGGTTAACTTGAAAAGTTTATCCTTTAGCTTGGAGTTTCTTTCTTTCTTCTCCATGGTCTAACCTATTTTTGATACTTTCTACTGCATCTTTACATTCTCTGATTGTCTCCTTCATTTCCTTAAGCTCCACCATATCCTTTCAATATTCTAAATATCTCTCATCTGACTTTTGGTTCTGTATTTCCACTCGTTTTATTGTCCATATTTTAAATTAGCTTTCTGTCAAGTCCATTGATTCTTCTGCAGTAGCTGTCTCTTGGTCTCTTGAGGGATTTTCTCTGTTTGGGTTTTTCATGTTCCCTAAATTTTTCTGTTGGTTCCTCCTCATGTGCTCTTTCCTTTTGTTCACTCTTTGTCTTCCTTTTTACTTCTCACTGCTTCCTTTGTTTTAAACAGAAGTCCTTGCTCTTTATGACAGTATGTTGCAATATGTCACCAGGACACCAGGGTGGCACTGTGGTTTTTTTAGGAGACAGAACACAGCCAGCAATTTATTCTAAGCTTATTTGCTTTCTGTGATTGCATGATTATTTCCTCGGCATTCAGACCCTGCCAGGTTGGGATTTTTTTTTTTTTAATGGTGATAACTTTTAGTAGTTTTATAGTGACAACACACCAATTTTCATGTGTACACACATTTAAATATAGTCATAGACCATAAATACCCATATGGCATAATATCTACCTCGAGGCAGAAAAAAACAAACATCTTCCCAACTAAATGAACAACCTTAAGCAATACTGATAAAAAAAATGTGATGTAATTTTTCATCAAAAGTGACTATACCCTATATTATTTTTACTGTAAAAATTCAAGTAGTTATAAAATCCTTGTCTTATAACTCAAAAATGGAACTTTAATACATACCTTCAAATGAAACAAAAATATATTGATTATAAATAGGTAAAAAATAAATAGTTACTTCTGCTGAAATTCAGTCATGCCATTATTTTCGTGTATGTCTATATGGGATTTTCATTGTGAATAAGAAATATCTGTCCCTTTTTTAATCAAAGTATATTCTAATTATGAACATATTATTTCTTTTAAAAGATCACTTTTCTAATCTAAAAGATTAGATACACACTAATTAGTATTTTAATTTTAGGAACACCTTTAGAATAAGATAGCATCAGTTGAAAAGTTCTATTTTTTTCATTTTCCCTAGTTATACAAAATCCTCTTTTCTCATTTTATGTTCTGTGTGCAAGAGTTTGGCACCAAGTAATCCTCCAAATAAAATCCAATTTTTTCAAAGTTGTTTTTCAGTTTTCCACAGTTTCCAGTTAACCCCAGGGAACACATTTAATGAAAGTCATCTGAACAGAAGCAATACAATTTAAATCAGAACAAATTAACTTATTTTACATTACTGTGTAGTGACCTTTGCAATCAACATTCAATATGACATTCAGTGTTCTCAGCATGAAATTTGTCCTTTTAACAAGACAATACATATAAACCATATAGCATATAGTGCTCGGAAGTTGGCACTGAAAAGTTAAAAAAAAAAAAGAAAACAAAGAAAAAACAACACTGAACTGTTTCTTTCAGCCTTAATCTTATTTTCAACTCCTTTTATACCAGGCTGGGCAATGACCTTCAGCAAAAATAACAGAATAATTCTCTAACTAAAAAAAGAAGTGTTATTATATCCCTATTTTTAAGATTCTTTCATTCTTGTTTTCAAATAAACAGAGTAGTTTTACAATGTTCTCACATCCCCAAAAATGACACAGAAATTCTTTTGAAGTATTCCATCTTCAGTTTCAGGGCATCCACCAGCAAGTGAATGCTCCTTCTCATTCCTCTCAATTACAGTGAGGCCTCTCTTTGAATTTATGACATTGGTACCACTTGTACCCATTGTGGGAAACTTCCCTTTCGAAGGAGTCCACTTATGGAAAAGGTTTTGTTGCAGTCAGGTTCCAGAGCAGAAGAGTTTGGTTATCAGATTCAGAAGCTTCTGCTGGAAATTCAGTTTGTCTCCCAGTCTCCTGAGCTGAGCTGCACATTCCTCTTTGAGCTCAGTCCGTGCAGGGCTCAGTTGCGCATTCTTAAGCACCTTCTTCCCCACCATCTGGACAAGTGTCGCCACGAACTTTGCAGCGGATCCCGGGTCTCAGTCTCCCAGCCCAAGCACCTCAGGCGTCTGCAGGATGCGAAGTGCCCACGGGCAGCCAAGCCGCAGGACAGGAAAAACAAGAAGCACAAAGCTGCCAAACGCGCACAGTCATGCGGGGAACCTCTGAAGTCCCCCAGGTTGGGATCTTAAAGCTCACAAGAATCTTTCAGGAGCAGGTCTCACAGTGCCCTCTGACTCTAGTTCCTGTGAGGAGTGAGAGTCCCTGAGACTGTCCCAAGAGTGGAGTCTGATCCTGGTGGGCAGAATTAAGACAGCTGTGCTTTATACCCCTGCTAAGACTTTCTCATGACCTTTCCACAATGATAGCTCCCTGACCATTGAGACCTTTTCATGTGGCTGCTTCGCCTGCCACCAAACCTATGGCACATCCACTGTAACCAGCATTCAAATCTGGTTGTTATACTGTTCGAGTCTACCCACCCTTCCAAGCTTCCCACTCATTGTGTCCTTTCCCCCAACAACTGAAAACTCTGGAAAGGCTTCTTCCAGTCCAGGACTTCTGTGGGCAGCAAGTCAAGCCCAGCTAGTCACAATCACTTACCTACTTCTTCAGGTTTCCACCCTTCCAGATCAGCCTTCTGAGTTGCTGGGACTATAGGTGCCTACCAAAATGCCTAGCCATTTTTAGTAGAGATGGGTGTCTAAATTTTTCTCTGGCTGGTCTCAAACTCCTGAGTGCAAGCAATCGCTCCTCCTTGGCCTCCCAGGGTACTAGAATTATAGGCATGAGCCTCTGTGCCTAGCCTCGTTCCTCAAATTTTGAGGTCCTTAACAAATACATATCATCCATGTATTTTAGAGCTTTAATATTTTATTTGTTAAATTATTTCTGAAGTATTTAGTTGTATTTAAAGGAGAGAAGCAGGGAAACATGGGTTTATACCACCTTGTTCCAGAGAGTCTGCATATATGTTAAAGGTCAGACTAAAATGGTTTGATGGTTGATTTCATCTGTTGTGTGAAAGAAAATCAAGGCTGGTTACTAGGATTTTAACCTTAACAACAAAGCAAATTGTCCTGTCATCTACTGAGAAAGGAGAGACTATGGTAGGATGAGGTTTGGTGTAGTTGGGGCTAGGAATTAAGAGTTGTGCTGTAGGTGCTGGCAGAGCTAATGCAGAGACTGGCGGCTGAGGGATGTGATACTGTAAGCTAACTAGCCCACCTTGTGGATCACGCTTACCAACAAGAATGTCACATTCATCACTGAGATTATGTACCTGGTGATGACTAATTCTATTCAGAGGGTTTTTATTGCTGAGGTGCCCATAATAACCATTGACTTAGTTTAAATTGATGCATCACCTACAGACTTGGATTAATTCCCCTCTTCAGTTCTGACATTATGGACAAGTTGCAATACTACTGGGACTGTGCACATGAAGAGTTCTGTCTGGAGTGCTCGGAGGAGTTTTCCCTTGATGTGTGGTGTAATGAAGACCAGACTTGTCACTTCACATCTTCAGACCTTGTCTACAACCACTATCAGGTCATTTTGGTGATATCCTGGAGCCAAGATAATGACCCCGATGACTACATGGAACAGGATGGCATCCTCATTGTCAGGTTGACAAAGGACCAGGAGTTCAGACTTCAAGCTTATGCAAAAATTTGTTTTGGCAAAGAACATGCCAAGTAGAACTGTATAGCAGGGATGGCTTTTTAATGTAATCTAGACAGTGTTCTGAGGCACACAGTGTACCTAAACCCTGAGGAATGGCCAAAGAGTGAGTACTTGGAGCTGGATGAGGATGTGTCTCAGGTTCCCTATTACCCCAATAGCAAGCCAGAAAAATTTTGCTGCAATGTGGAGTCCTGTGGCTCTCGGCAACCTGAAACCATTGCCCTCTCAGCCCTCTCCAAGATGTTAGAAGAAACTGAGTGATTTACAGACTTAATTAAGCCATTAGATCCAGAGTTATGAACTAACTATAAACTAGCTGCAGCCAATCTATTTCAGATTCAAGCTAGAAGCAGGGTTTCTGGTCTCTCTTCAGACTTCTGTTTTCTGAGATCTAGACTGTTGTTGCACAAGCTTCTTGGCAGGTCATTAGTACCAACTAGATGGGTCACAGATAGACTACTTGGGATGCCAGTGTTACTTGGGCAGGACAGTTTTTTTATTGGCCATGTATGCTAATTGCTAAGAACACTCCCCAGGACATAGCCTGTCTTGTTTTCTAACATAACCTATTGGGGGCATGCTGTTTTCCTGTTAAGAACTGCTGAGCTGTACTTCTCTCCTAGTCATTCCTGCCCTTTATGTAAACCCATTATGTGTAAAAGGAGAAATTTTCAGAGTTATACTTTAGGTTTCTCATGTTAGGAATGAGTATAAGGACTCTCATTTAGGGTAGCCTATGAATCCTTCCCATCGTTTCCCCTGGGCCAGCCAATTGGCACTTTCTATTCCGTGGTGTCCCTAATTTGAGAAGTAACCTTTTGAGAACAGCATTAGACCCTGGTTGTCTCTCCCCCATCTGAGAAACAGTATATGTCATTGTCTTAAAAGAAATAGTTGTATTGTAGATGTATTAAGTTTGAGATATTCGAATGATAATGTCTAGTACACAGCTAGATTTGAAAGTTTGGAGATGAAGAGGCAGAAAACATCAGGACAGATATGATGGGTAACTTAATTTTTTTTTTTTGTTGGAGATTCATTGAGGGTATAAGAAACATGGTTATACTGATTGCATTTATTAGGTAAAGTCCCTCTTACACTTGTGTCTTGCCCCCAAAAGGTGTGTCATACACCAAAACCCCCATTTCCTCTCTCTGCTCTTCCTTCCCTCACCCCCTCCCTCCTTTCCACTCTCTGCTCTTGCTTTCCCCTACACCCTTCACTCCTTCTCTCTCTCTCTGATCTCCCCTACCTCCACCATGTACTAGGTCATTAACTGTCCTCATATCATAAATGAGTACATAGTATTCATCTTTCTCCATTCTTGTGAGGCTTTACTAAGAATAATGTGTTACACTTCCATCCAGAAGGAAGATGTAAAGTCTCCATCTTTTTAATGGCTAAATAGTATTACATGGTATACATATACCACAGCTTGTTAATCCATTCCTGGTTTGGTGGGCATCTAGGCTGTTTCCACATTTTGGCAATTGTAAATTGAGCTGCGATAAACAGTCTAGTGCCAGTGTCTTTATGGTAGAAGGATTTTTCCTTCTGGGTAGATGCCGAGTAATGGGATTGCAGGAACAAAGGGAGGTCCAGCTTGAGTTCTTTGAGGGTTCTCCATTCCTCCTTCCAAAAACATTATATTAGTTTGGAGTCTCACCAGCAGTGCAAAATTGTTCCTTTTTTTCCACATGTATGCCAGCATCTGCAGTTTTGCGATTTTGTGATGTGGGTCATTCTCACTGGGATCAGATGATATCTCAGGGTGGTTTTGATTTGCATTTCTCTAATAATTAGGGATGACGAGCATTTTTTCATATGTTTGCTAGCCATTCATCTGTCATCTTTAGAGATTTGATTCATCTCTCTTGCCCATTGATACATGGGATTGTTGGCTTTTTTCATATGGATTAATTTGTTATAGATTAATAGATTAATTTTTCTATAGATCCTAGTTATCAAGCTTTTGTCTGATTCAAAATATTCAAATATAATTTCTCATTATGTAGGTTGTCTATTTGCTTTAGTTGTTGTCTCCTTAGCTGTACAGAAGCTTTTCAGTTTAATTAAGTGTCATTTGTTTATTTTTGTTGCAATTGCCATGGAAGTCTTCTTCATAAAGTCATTCCCCACTATGCTTTCTTTGAGGATTTTTTTTTTATTTTACTAGGTCAAATACACATAGATCATGAATAAATTCATGCATATGTGGGGTACAATGTGCTGATTTTTTTATACAATCTGATGTGGTTACATTAAACCAATCAATATAATTTTCACCTCATTTACTTGATTATTGTGCCAAAACATCTATGTTCTTCACTTAACAGATTTGACTTATACCCTTGTCATATGCTCCATAGATGTGGTCTCTTCTTTTGCCTTCCCTCTGTCAAATCTCCTCCCTCCCCGCCTTTCCCACTCCATTTCTCTCCTTCATCCTAGGCTATAGTTTTGTTCTATCTTTCATAAGAAAGTGTGAGTAAATATAAGTAGGTTTCATATAAGTACTGAGTACATTGGATATTTTTTTCCTCCATCCTTGAGACATTTTACTTAGGAGAATATGTTCTGGATCCCTCCATGTAAACATAGAAGAGGTAAAGGCTTCATCTTTTTTAAAGGCTGCATAGTATTTCATGGAATACCTATACCACAATTTATTAATCCATTCATGGGTCGATGGGCACTTGGGCTTCTTCCATGACTTGGCTATTACAAATTGAGCTGCAGTGAATAATCTGGTGCAAATATCTTTTTTGCAAAGTGATTCTTGGTCTTTTGGATATACTCCTAGTAGAGGAATTGCAGGATCCAACAGCAGGTCAATTTTTAGATCCCTGAGTGTTCTCCAAACTTCTTTCCAAAAGGAACGTATTAGCTTCTAGTCCCATCAGCAGTGCAGAAGTGTTCCCTTTTCTCCACATCCATGCTAACATCTGTAGTTTTTGGATTTTCTTATGTGGGCTACTGTTACTGGAGTTAGATGGTATTTCAAAGTGGTTTTGATTTGCATTTCTCTGATGATTAAAGAAGATGAGCATTTTCTCATGTGTCTGTATACCATGTGCCTGTCTTTGCCATAGAAGCTTCTGTTCAGGTCTCTTGCCCATAGTGAAATGGGATCACTTCTTCTTTTCTTATTAATAAGAAAAGTTGAGTTCTCTGTGGATTCTAGTTATCAGACCTTTGTCAGTAACGTACCCTGAAAATATCCTCTCCCATTCTGAGGGCAGTCTACTTGCTTTACTTACTGTGTTCTTGGCAGTGCAGAAGCTTTTTAATTTGATCATATCCCAGTAATGTATTTTTGGTATTGCTTCAATTGCCCAGGGGATCTTCCTCATAGTTTTCTCCTAGACCAATTTCTTCAAGTATTTCTCTTGTATTCTTTCCAAGAATCTTTATGGTCATGTCTTAGGTTTAAGTCTTTTATCCAGTCAGAGTCAATTTTTGTTAGAGGTGAAAGGTGTGGGTCCAGTTTCAGTCTTCTATAAGTTGCCAGACAATTTTCCCAGCACCACTTGTTAAATAGGGTGTCTTTCCCCCAATTTAACTTTTTTATAGGCTTATTGAAGATCAAATGACAATAAGTGCCTGGGTTCATCTCTTGGTTCTCAATTCTGTTCCGTCCATCTACCTCTCTATTTTTTTGTCAATAATATGCTGTTTTGATCACTATAAATTTATAGTATAATCTGAAGTCTGGTAGCGTGTTTCCACCTGATTTGTTTTTATTTCTGAGTAATGTCTTGACTAGTCAAGGTTTTTCTGATTCCATATAAAATGAAGTACTAGTTTTTCCAGATCTTTAATGTATGACAGAGGTGCTTTAATAGGAATTGCATTAAATCAGTAAATTGCTTTGGGGTACTGTGGACATTTTAATAATGTTGATTCTTCCCAGTCATGAGCATGGTATGTTTTTCCATTTGTTGGCTTCTTTGGCTATTTCCTTTCTCAGAGTTTCGTAGTTCTCTTTATAGAGATCTTTCATGTCCTTTGTTATGTACCCTTCCAGATATTTCATTTTCTTTTTTTTTTCCCTATAGACAAATTTTTTTTTTAATTTTATTGAATGGTAACTGTGTACATTAATGCCCTTCTGGGGTACAGTGTGGGGTTTTCACATGCAATCTGAAATACTTCCATCAAACTGATCAACACAGCCTTCATGTCATTTTCTCAGTTATAGTTTTAAAACGTTCTGATTCTACTCTTAGAGAGTTTCTGTTTTTTCTTAAAGTTGGATAATATTTGCACCCATACAATTTATTAAATTACCCATTCTTTCTCTCTGGCTGGGATGCCACCACTATATTTTAGGTTTCTCTATTCATTCATCTATTTCTGGGCTCTCTCACTTGTTTTCCCAATACACTGGCCAGATTCTGTGCCAATATTATGCTGTTTCGGTACTGGTGGCTTGAGTCTAGGTTTTATTGGTTACTAAAGTTGGTCCTCTCTCATTTTCATTATTATTTTCTTCAATATTATTCCCTGAATATTTGAAATGTGAAATTATGTTATCTATGTAAAATTTTAAATTACTTTACCCAGATTTTGGAAGTAGGACTAAAATTACATTAAATTTATATATTAGTTTCTTAGGAACTGGCATTTTAAATTTTTTATTCAAATAGATTTCGTAGGTACATGTGGTTTTCTGTTACATAGATGAATTGCACAGAGAAGTCTAGACTTTTGATATACTCAGCACCTGAAGTGGGTACATTGTACCGCGGAGGTACTTTTTAACCCCGTGTCTGCCTCTCACCTTTCCACTTCTGCATCTCCAGTGTCCATTAAGTCACTCTGTCTGACGGTGCCTACACATTGCTTAGCTCCCATTTTAAGTGAGAACATGAAGTATTTGGGTTTTGTTCCATGCTCACTTCACTTACAGTAATGGCTTCTAGTTCCATCCAAGTTGCTGCAAAAGACATTATTTCATTCTTTTTCCTTGGCTGAGTGGTACTCCGTAGTGTGTGTGTATGTATAAATATATACATTTTCTCTATCCACTTATCTGTGGGCACTTAGGTCAGCTCCACAGCTTTGCAACTGCTAATCATGCTGCAATAAACATTCAGGTGCAGGTGTGTTTTTTGACATGATTTATTTTCCTTTGGGTAGACACACAGTAGTGGGATTGCTGGATCAATGGTAGGTCTTCTTTTAGTTCTTTAAGGACTCCCCTGCTGTTTTCCATAGAGATGGTACTATTTACACTCCCACTAACAGCATATAAGCTGCCAACATCTATTGTTTTTTGACTTTTTAATACTGACCATTCTGACGGGTAAGTTAGTATCACATTACAACTTCAATTTGCGTTTACTCAATGATTGGTAATATTGAACATTTTTTTCATATGTTTATTGGCCATCTGTGTATTTTCTTTTCAAAAATGTCTATTCATGTCTTTTGCCCATTTTTAATGGAGTTGATTTTTTTCTTGCTTAGTTATGTGAGTTCCTTGTAAATTCTGAATTTACATTTTGTCAATGTATACATACTATACATTTTGTCAGATGTATAGTTTGTAAATATTTTCTTTCATTCTATAGCCTGTCTACTTACTATCTAGTTTGTTGTATGAAACATTTTAGTTTAATTAAGTCCCATGTATTTATTTTTATTATTGATATATTTGTTTCGGGGGGGGGGGGTCTTAGTCATAAATTCTTTGCCTAGGCCATTGTCCAGAGAGTTTTTTCTAAGTTTTCTTCTAGAATTATTCTGGTGTTGGGCCTTACATTTAAGTTTTTAATCCATCTTGAGTTAATTTTATACATGGTGAGAGATACAGTTCCAGTTTCATTCTTCTGCATGTGACTCTCCAATGTTCCTAGAACCATGTATTGAATAGTGCATACTTTCCCCAGTGTGTGTTTTTATTTTATTGAAGATCAGTGGGTTGTAGATGTATGGCTTTATTTCTGAGTTCTCCGTCCTGTTTCACTGTCTACATGTCTCCCTTTATACTGGTACCATGCTGATTTTGTTATCATAGCCTTGTAGTATAATTTAAAGTCAGGGAATGTGATGCCTCCAGATTTGTTTTTTGTTTCTTATAAAAAATAAAACACAACTATCTTGAATGCTTTAGCTATTCAGGCATTTTTTATTCCATATGATATTTGGGATTATTTCCTCTAATTCTGCGAAAAATGGCATTGGTGTTTTGCTGGGAATTGCATTGAATCTGTAACTCACTTTGGGCAGTGTGGACATTTTAACAGTATTTGTTCTTCCAATTTGTGAGCATGGGATACTTTTCCTTTTATTTGTGTTATTGACAATTTCTTCCATCAGTGTTTTCTAATTCTCTTTGTAGAGATCTTTCATCTCCTTCATTAAGTATATTCCTAGGTATTTTTTGAAGCCATTGTAAAAGTATTGAGATCTTGATTTGATTCTCTCCTTGACTATTATTAATGTATAGAAATGCTACTGATTTGTGTACATTTATTTTGTAGCCTGAGACTTCACTGAATGTATTTATCAATTCTAGGACTTTTTTGGAGGGCTCTTTGGGGGGGGGGGTTAGATAAAAGATCATAACTTTGGCAAACAGGGATAGTTTGCGCTCCTCTTTTCCATTCTGGATGCTCTTTATTTCTTTCTCTTGCCTGATTGCTTTGGCTAATACTTCCAGTTCTCTGTTGAATAGAAGTGGTAAAAGTGGGCCTTCTTGTCTTGTTCCAGTTCTCAGGGGGAGACGCTTTTACTTCACCACATGCAACATGACATTGACTGTAGTTTTGTCCTATGTGGCTTTTATTATTTTGAATTATGTTCTTTCTATGCTTATTACAGGTTTTTATCACATAGGGGTGCTGGATTTTGGCAGATGCCTTTTCTGTATCTGTTGAAATGGTCACATGGTTTTTGTTTTTAATTCTGTTTATGTGGGGAATCATATTTATTAATTGTTTATGCTGTACCATCCTTGCGTCCTTGTGATAATGTCCACTTGAATGTGGTGAATTACTTTTTTAATGTGCTGTTAGATTTGATTTGCTAGTATTTTTCATCTATGGTCATGAGGGATGTTGGTCTGTTGTTTTCTTTTATTGTTGTGTTCTTTCCTGGCTTTGGTATGAGTGTGATATGGCTTCACAGAATGAGTAAGGAAGATTCCCTCCTTCTTGAGGTTGTGGAACAGTTTAGTAGGATAGGTGCCAGCTCTTCTTTGCAGGTCTAGTAGAATTTGTCTGTGAATCCATCTGGTTCTGGGCTTCTTTTTCTTTTTGTGTGAGGGGGTATTTTATTACTGATTCAAACTTGCTAGTCATTATTGGTCTATGCAGGAGTTCTACTTCTTTCTGACTCAATCTCTAGAGGTCATGTGTTTCCAAAAATTCATTCACTTCCTCTAGATTTTCTAGTTTGTGTGCATCAAAGTGTTCATAACAGTCTCAGATGATCTTTTGTATTTCTGTGGTATCAGTTGTAATGTCTCCTTCATTTCTGGTTGAGCTTATTTGAATCTTCACTCTTCTTTTCTTGATTAATCTAGCTAGTGATTTGCTAATTTTGTTTATCTTTTCAAAGAACCAACTTTTCATTTCATTGATCCTTTGTATTATTTTTGTTTCAATTTCATTTAGTTCTGTTCTAATATTTGCTATTTCTGGTCTTTGCTGGCTTTGGGTTTAGTTTATTCTTGTTATTGTTAATTTATCATCTTTAGTTTGTTATTGTTAATTTATGATCTTTCTGTACTTTTGACGTAGGTATTTAGTGCTATGAACTCCCCTCTTAGCACTGCTTTTCTGTATACCACAGATTTGGGTGGCTTGTGTCAGCATTGCCATACCGTTAAAAAAAAATTATTTTCATCTTGATTTTGTCATTGACTCAAATATTGTTCAGTATCAGGTTGTTTAACTTCCATGTATCTGTATAGTTTTGAGAGTTCCTCTTGGAATTGATCTCTAGTCTTATTCCACTATAGTTTGAGAAGATATATAGTATGATTTTAATTTTTTTATATTTGCTGAGAATTGTTTTGTGGCTTAACATGGTCTATCTTAAAAATTTCCATGTGCTGATATGAAGAATCTATATTCTGAAGTTTGGGGGCAGAATGTTTTGTGAATGTCTATTAGTTCCATTTGTTCTATTATTCTGTTTAAGTCCAGCATTTCTTTATTTCTGGCTTGATGATCTGCCTAGTTCCATCAATAAAATCCCCACTATTGCTGTGTATTTCACTCATTATGTTTAGCAGTATTTGTTTATGAGTCTGGGAGTCCAAGTGTTTGGTGAATATATATTTAGGATTGCGGTATCTTCTTATTGAATTGAGCCCTTTATCATTACATAATGACCATATTTGTTTTTTTTCACTATTATGGATTAAAGTCTGTTTTATCTGATATAAGAGCATCTATTCCTGCTTCCTTTTAGTTTCCATTTGCATGGAATATTTTTTTCCACTCCTTTACCTTTAGTCTGTGTAGCTGTTTACAAGTTAAATGGATTTCTTGGGCACCGCACTTGGGTTTTTAAAGTCCATTCAGTCAATTTAAGCTTTGGTATTTAGAACACTTACATTCAATGTTAATACTGATTAGCGAGGTCCTAGTGTAGTCATCATGTTGATTATTACTTTATTAGTGCTTTATAGGAGCTGTGAGTTTTATGCATTTGAGCTGGTGTATATTGACCACTCTTTTCAGGGTTTAGAGCACTTTTGAACATTTCCTGTAGGGAAAGTCTAGTGGTGACAAATTCCAATAGCATTTGCTTGTCTGGGAAAGGTTTTATTTCTCCTTCACTTATAGAACTTAGATTTTCAGGACATAAAGTTTTTGCTGACAATTTTTCTGTTTAAGAGTACTAAAGATGGGATACCAGTCCCTTCTGGCTTGTAAGGTTTCTGCTAAGAAGTCTGCTTAGTCTGATAGGTTTTTCTTTTGTAGGTTACTTGATGCTTTTATCTCACAGCTTATAGGATCTAGACAGACTGATGCCTATATGCCTTAGTGATATGCTATTTGAAATCAATCTTCCAGGAGTTAGTTAACCTTCTTGTATCTGGATGTTGTACCTGCAGCATGAACAGGGAAGTTTTCCTCCAGTATGCCCTCAGATAGATTTTTTTATGCTTTTTGGTTTTTCTTCTTCTCCCTCAGAGACACTTATGATTCTTATGTTTGGGCATTTTACAAATATATTTCTTGGAGATTTTCTTCATTTCTTTGGATTTGTTTTTCATCATTTTTGATTTCCTGGGTTAATTTAAAGCCTTTTCTTCAAGCTCTGAAATTCTCTCTTCTGCTTCATTTAGGCTGTTGTTAAAATTTTTCCACTCTATTTTGAAATTCCTTAAATAACATGTATCTCCTTAGTAGACTTTTTTAGTAGATTTTTCATTCACGTCCTGACGTGTGTGTGTATTGGTTTTCTACTTTGTTGTCAATTCCATTGAGCATACTTGTGACTCAGAATTTGAATTCCATCATTGACATTTTAAAACGGAGGTTCTCAACCTGTGGGTTGTGACCCTTTCACAGGGGTCACCTAAGACCATCCTGCATATCAGATAGTTACATTACAATTCATAACAGTAGCAAAACTACAGTTACGAAGTAGCAACAAAAATAATTTTATGGTTGGGGGTCACCACAACATGAACGACTGTATTAAAGGGTCGCAGCATTAGGAAGGTTGAGAACCACTGTTTTAAAACTTTCATTTTGGTTAGAGTCCATTGTGAAGAGCTCCTATGATATTTGGCGGTGTTGCAAGAGTCTGTTTTTTCATATTGCTAGAGTTCTTACAGTGGTTCTCCTCTATGCAGAATCTCTTCCCTCCGCTTAAGACAGCAAGCTTTGTGTGACACCTGTTCTGTGCTGGAAACTGTTGCTCAGTGTAGAGAGGAAGAGACCCATGGCCCTTTGGCTTGTTCCATAGGTACCCACTGTGGTGTTGCTGGCAGTTTGGGTCAGTCAGAACTCAGACCCCTGGGAGCATGTCCCGGTGCCAGTGGCAGTGCACTAGGCTGGGTAGTCCCCAGTCCCCAGGCCCCTGGCTGGTGTGCTGGAGTCCAGCATTGGCAGGATGCTCAGGAGGGAGAGGGGCACATGCCCTGTGAGCCTAACACTGCTTCTCTCCTGCATCTTCCCATTCCCCTGTCATTGTCACAGACTGAGCTGGTGCTGGGGCATGTTCATGTATGAAAGTGGGTTAATCCCCAGGCAGCTTCTGAAAGCCCAAGTGGAGACGGGCATGACCTTCTCTGTGGTGGCAGCAGAGGCAGGTGGCTGTGGGTGGTCTCTCTCACCTGGGTCCCCCAACAGCAGCAGCACTAGCCGTGGTGGCGCAGCAGTGCCTGTCCCTGGGGCATATGAGAGCACCCAAGCTCTCCTCTCCCTCTCTGTCCTGCAGTGGTGATAAGGAGATGGCAGCAGTTCCACTGTTCCTCAGACAAATGCAACGCTCTGGACTGGGCTCCCAGAATCACATTGGGTACAGTGCTTAGGGCTTGAAAACCTACAGGACCCCACTCTGCTCCCTCTCCAGACCACTGCCATTGTATGGTCTCCAGGCAGCTGCCTGTGTTAGTTCAGATGCCAGCGGGAGTGAAGGGGCTCTCTCCCAGCTCATATTACAAAGTGCAAAGTGCAGCAAGCCCCAGGTCTCTCACCTGCCCCCTCCCCGTGTGCAGGCTCCTCTCCTCCCTGTAATGCTGTTTTGTCTGAGCTGGTTGCTGTACTTCCCTCGCCTTTGCTCTTGGTGCATCCTGTTGCCTCCACTGAATCCGAGCATCTCCCAGATGACCCATCAAAAGGTGAACATCTTGCCACTTTTGAACCTCACCATGCGCGTGGCATGTGCACTGGCTGCTTCTGGTCCTCCATCTCACCAACTGACTTTTCTTTTTTTTTGATGTTAAGTCTTTCTACACAGAAACATGCTTTTAGATTTCCATTCATGGAGGTACTTTTTGTGTTCTTCCACACAACATTATCATTTTATTTCTATCAATAGCAGGTCTTTTCTTGTTAAATATATACTTGGAAATTTTATGGTAGTTATTGTTATTACAAATAGCAATCCCTTTCCCATTTCCCTTCCCAAATGTTCATTGCTGTAATAGATCAAAGCTTTATATTTACATATTTATCCACTTACCTAGCTTACCAAATTCTCTTACTAATTTTAATATTATTTTACTAAAATCTGTTAGATTGGCTAGGTATACTCTCAATTATCTGTAAATAAAGATGTTTTATCTTCTTTTCCAACATTGATTCTAATCGATTCATTTTTCTGCCTTATTGTGTTAGTTAAATCCCCCCAGGCTGTGTGGATCAATAGTGTCACTGTGGTGACAGCTGGCACTCTATCTCGTCCTCGAATTAATAGAAATGACTTCAGCATTTCCCATTTAGTTAAATGTTTGCTCTTGGTTTTTAGTAAATAGCATTTATTGTGTTTAAGAAATTTCTATCTATTTTCACTGAACAATCTCCTAGAGGAAATAAATATACGTGCCTCCCAGATACATGATAGAATTACCGAATATCTACGATATTGGCCTCTAAATTGGGAAGCATGAATCATATTTCTATTTGCTCTACAACAGTGAGAAACTCATAAATTTTTTTGTGGTTAGAAAATTTAAAATGGTAGAAAACTAGGGTCATTTTGGAAATACGCAATCCCACCTTCTCATGGAGAGAACCTCACAGCCCGGCTGTGCAGTTCACACTCCCACCCTGTGCATTTGCTGACCGCAGGGTCCAGCTGAGAGCCCAGAAGCCAAAGGATAGCCCAGACAGTGAGATTCCAACTGGGGGGACGGGGGATTTAGGCAGAATGGGAAGGAGAGCAGGGTCTGAGACAGAGGACTGTGTCCCAGACATGGCCGGTGGGTTAGAAGGGAGGGCCGGAGAAGGTGAGAGCACAGTGGGACAGAGATGGGATGACACCTGGTCAATGACAAGCCATTGCTCTTGTCATCTCATCCTGTCAGGTGGGAAAAGGGAGTCCCTTATTCTCTACCAGGTAGAGCTGTGGAAGTAAATCAGAATCCTGCAATAAGCAGGGATCTCATAAATCCTTTAGTTTATTCACAGCAGCCAGGAGGCATGCCTTTATTTATTTATTTATTTTTTAAAGGGAGACAGGGCCTTGCTCTGTTGCTCAGGCTGGAGTGCAGGGGCACAATTATAGCTCACTCGAACTCCTGTAGTCACACAGTCTCCTATAGTGCTGGGATTACAAACAGGCACCACAGCACCCTTTCCAGGTATGCCCCTGAGGTGCCCCAGGCAGAGAGAGACACCACCTTATTCTGTTTTTCATCTCCATCTTGAGGCCTTAGCACAAAGTCACAGTGTCCATTGCCTAGTGTGTCACATGGGAAGAGAGGATCACAGCCCCATTTCCAGGGGACACATGTTCAGCACTCAAAAGTAACGCATAGGTGGTGCACACAAACATTTGGCCTTTGGGTCTCCAACTTGCCTGCAAGTTGCCACTTCCAATCCCGTGGCCAAGGCAGCTCCTGCCCTTCCCCCTTTCCTACCCTCAGTGGCCAGCTGGCAGGTCCACCAAAACCAGTGCCTCTCCCACTGCCTGGCCCCCTGGTCTCCCTTCCCACTGGGAGGGAATGACAAGGGAGATATGCAGAGCACCCCTATCCCAGGGAGACTCTTGGGAAGCAATCCTTCTTCCCGCTGCCTCCCTCATCTGAAATTTTTCTGGGACAAGCACAGTCTCACTGGCTTAAAACAATAGGAAAATTCCACCAACACATTCTGAATGTCTGATGCACAGCATTGTGCTGGGTCTGAGCGTGGGTGAGCAGGGTGGACCTAGAGAGCAAGTATACCTCCTGCCCCTGGACACCACCAGGGGTAAAGGACGAGCCCAGGCACGGGTGGAGGGAGCAGACCTACCCAGCAAGGGGGACAGCCAGGGTGTCTGCAGGTACCTCGCACCTCACATCCCAAGAGGACCTTCCTAGACACGAGTGTGCCTCTGGTCAGTGTGGCCCAGAACATTATACTCTCACCTCCCCTGACTTCCTCCCCTTCTCTGTATCCTCCTCCTCTTTTTCCCTCTGCTTTTCCCCCTTCTTTTCTTCTCTTCTTCTTCCTCTTTCCTTCTCCTTTTTCTTTCTCTTTTTCTTTTTCTGCTTATCCTCTGCCCCATGCTGCCTGGAGACAGGATTATAGTTGTTCCTTTTCCATCCACCCCACTATCTTTTAAGTACTTGTTTTGGGCAAATAAAAATCATGTTTTCTACTTAGCTGTTTACAATAAGACATCAACCAATTCTTCTTTGCTTATGAGTAGAATTTTAAAATTTGATAATTTCTAGCCTTTTCATGTGGCCTCTCTTGCCCACATTTTTTTAACTTTCTACTTTTAGATAAAGCTATAGTCACATGCAGTTGTAAGTGATAATACAGAGAGTCCAATGCACCTTTCCCCAACTCCCCCAATGGTAACATGTTGCAAAGTTATGGTACAATATCACTTCCAAGATACTGGCATTGGTACAGTCCAAAGAACAATTTGTATCACCAGCATCCTTTGAGTTGCCTTCCGATACAATATAGATTCACCCATTTCCCTCCCATCGCCAGTGTCTTCTCCTCTTCAGCTCCTGACAGCCACTAATCTGGTCTCCAGGTCTATAATATCATCATTTTAGATGTCATGGAATCATGGACTACGCAACCTTTGGCGACTGGCTTTTTCTACTCAGCGTAATTCTCTGGGCAGCCATCCAGCTCGTTTCATGTAGCAAGTCTGCTGTTACTGCTGAGTATAGGATTCCTCCATGTGGATGAACCAGTGTGCTTCACCATTTACCTACTTTTTGGAAAGACACCAAAACTGGGCTGTTGCTAGTTCTTGGATATAAGTCTTCATTTCTTTTGGATAAATGCCCAAGGGTGAAGTTTCTGGATCATATGCTAGTTGCATGTTTACTTTTTAAAGAAACTGCTAAATAGTTTTCCCGAATAGCTGTACAATTACATTCCCACCAGCAACAGATGAGTGATCCAGTTTCTCTGCATCCTAACATTTAATGCTGTCACTACTTTTTATCTTAGCTGTGCAGGTGGATGGCAGGATCTCACTGTGGTCTCAGTTTGTATTTCCCTAACGACTAACGGTAATGACATCTTTCCATGTGTATCTTCTTCAGTAAAATGTCTCTGTCTTTTTGCCCATTGTGTTGGTTTCCTATCGCTGTGGTAATGGACAACTGCAAACTCAGCGGCTTAAAACAACACACATTTAATTCTTTTACAGTTCTAGATGCCAGAACTCCCAAGACAGTTTCCCTGGTTCAACACCAAGAGTCGGCAGGGTTATACTTTCTCTAGACAGTGTCTTTCAAACTTTTTTATCTCACAGAACACTTGAACCTATAGTTAAACTTCCACAACATACTTAAATTATGTTGATCAAAAAAAAAAAGAATAAAAAAAGAATATACTTACTGTGCTTTGAATGTCTTTCAAAAATAATTTAATTAATGATCTTTAAAATTTTTCACAGCACACCTAAGATCCACCGGTTAAAAATCACTACTGTAGAAGCTCTAAGCTCTAAGGGAGAATCCATTTCCTTCTAGAAAACCCATTTCCTTGCTTTCCCAGCTTCTAGAACTACTTTCCTTTCCTATAGTCCCTTCCTCCATCTTCAATGCTATCAGCATAGCCCTTTCAAATTTCTCTCTGCTTTTATCATCACATCCCTCTGCCTTCTGAGTCCAATCTCCCTATTGCTTCCTCTCCCTAGAACACTTGTAGTTATTTAGGGTCCACCTGGATAACCCAGGATGATCTTCCCAACAGGACCATTAAATGAAAGGCATCTGCAAAGTCCATTTTGCCATAAAAGCCAATACCCCCAGGGTCACAGGTTAGTTCCAGGATTCCTTCAGGGTCACTATTTTGCTTTCTACACTCATGTTCTGATTGGATTGTTTGCTCTTTAATGTTAAGTTTTGAGTGTTCTTTATGTATTTTGGATACTAGTCTTTTGTTGACTAGGTGATTCACAAATGCAGTAGGACCTCTGTAAGTTGCCCACCAAGGGACTGTAACAAACTGGTCAACACATGGAGGTGGTCAACATAAGGACCTAGGCCTGCTGTATGATATATGCATGTGGCGCATGTCCACTCTGTGAAAATCAGGTCAACTTAAGGAGGTGGTCAGTGAAGGGAGGTGGCCGACTGTGGAGGTTCTACTGTATTTTCTCTCACTCTTTTGTCTTTTTATAATCTTAACAGGATCTGTCACAGAACAAAAGTTTCTAATTTTATAATTTCTGATGAAGTCCAATTTATCATTTTTTCTTTATGAGTCATGCTTTTTATGTCAAATCTAACTTCTTGACCATACCTAGAGGCCAAAGATATTTGCCTATGTTTTTTCTAAATGTTTTATAAATTTATGGTTAAGGCTATGATTCATTTTATGTTAATTTTTGCCTGAAGTATATTAAGGTTGAGGTTAATTTCTTTTGCCCGTGCATATCCGCGTGCTCCGGCATCCTTGTTGAAAGGCTATCTTTCCTCCACTAAATTTCTTCCTTTTGTGCCTTTGTGGAAAATCGGTCACACAGTATTCATGTGGGTCTATTTCTGGCTTCCCTCTTCTTCTCTGTATGGCCATCCCACCAATTCCTCCACAGTCTTGAATGGTTTCATGTTTTCAGCTTCATTGATTTCTGCTCTTTTATTACTTCCTTCCTTTGCTGGTTTTGGGGTGATTTGCTTTTCTTTTCCTGGGTTCTTGGAGTGGGGCTTGAATTATTGATTTGAGACCTTTCCTCTTTTCTAATGTAGGCAATTAATGATATAAATTTCCCTCGCAGCGCTGCTTGGATATGCCCCACGATTGATTTATTGTCTCTTCATGTTCATTCAGTTCAGTGTATTTTTAATCTCCCTTGTGACTTCTTCTTTGACCCTCAGATTATTCAGAAGCGTGGCATTTAGTTTTTAAGTATTTGGAGATTTCTCTCTTATCTTTCTGCTCTTGTTTTTTGCTTTGATTATGTTGGGGTCAGAGATCACACTCTGCATGATCTCAATTTTTTTTTAACTTTGCTGAGGTTTATTTTATGGGCCACGTTGAAAAGGATATAGATTCTTGAAAAGAATTGTGGTGTTGTAGGGTAGACTATAATATCCTTTGAATCGTTTTGGTTGATGGTATTGAGTTTTCCTATGTATTTGTTGATTTCTGACTAATTATTCTATCAGTTGTTAAGAGTGAGATGTTGACAACACCAAATGTTGTTGCTCTATCTATTTTTCCTTCTAATTCTTTGAGTTACTGCTTCACATATTTGCAGTTTGGAGGATTGGAGCATACACATTTAGGACTGCTGTCTTCTCAGTGGATTGACCCTGTCACCATTTTATAGTCCCTCTGTCTCCAGTAATTTTCTTTGCTCTGAGGCAGGGGTCCTCAAACTTTTTAAACAGGGGGCCAGTTCACTGTTCCTCAGACCGTTGGAGGGCTGGACTGCAGGCCCCGGGACGAGTCGGCTGCTAAGCAGGACAGGCAGCGGCAGCAAAAACACCCAGCAGGCCGGATAAATGTCCTCGGCAGGCCACGTGTGGCCGTGGGCTGTAGTTTGAGGATGCCTGCTCTGAGGTCTACATACTGAAATCCTTCTACCTATTCCTGCTTCTTTTAGATCAATGTTTGCATTATACATATTTTTTCCATCCCTTTGTTTTCAACTTGCCTATTCATGACATTGACATGCGTTTCTTACAGAAAAATAAAGTTGGGTGATAGGCAGTATTTTTTAATTCACTGGTGCTAGTCTGTCTTTTAATTGGTACATTTAGACCTTTTATCCCTAATGTATTTATTGATATCTTAATGCTTGCATTGGCCATTTTATTTTTTGATCTATAGTTGTTCTCTCTGTTTCTCATCTCTTTTTTCTTTTTTCTGCCTTTCTGTGGGTTACATAAATATTTTTTAAAATTCTATTTTGATTTATCGATAGTGTTTTCAGTGTATCTCTGCACAGTATTTTAGTGGTTGCTCTAGGTATTATGTAGTTATGATATATTCATAACTTGCCAGTGCACTGGTGTCTTCATTCCACCAGTTTGAATAGCAGAGGAATCGTCCTTCCCTTTATGTCCCGTCTCCCTCCCTCATTTCTAATAGAATTGTCCTTAACCATTTCCCTTAGATACACATAGAACTGCAGCGAGCAATGTTGTAGTTTTGCTTCAACTATCAAGCATAATTTTATTTTATCTATTTTTATATCAAAGTATTAAGGGGATACAAATGTTTTTATTACATGGATAGCTTTTGTAATGCAAACATAATTTTAGTAACTCAATATGAAAGGGAAAGTAAGAAAATCTATAATGTTGACTCATATGTTTTCTTTCTTCTGGATGCTCCAAGGTTTCTTTTATCATTCCATTTATGTTTAGGAAAAAAATGTATTAAAAAAAATGTGTATATAGCGTAACAGCCATATGTTGTGTGTATAGCAAAAATTGTGTATATAGCACAACAGCCATATACACCAGAGGGTGCGAACCCAGCCTGGGCCTGCCAAACAACAATGACAACTACAACCAAAAAAGGACAAAAAATAGCCAGGTGTTGTGGCAGGTGCCTGTAGTTCCAGCTACTTGGGAGGCTGAGGCAAGAGAATTTCTTAAGCCCAAGAGTTAGAGGTTGCTGTGAGCTCTGAGGCCATGACACTCTACCAAGGGTGACATACTGAGACTCTGTCTCAAAAAAAATATTTACTCGTTCTTTTGGGATAGATCTGTCTATGACAGATT
>CAUYQV010131715.1:0-55181 GCA_963574575.1 Galagoides demidoff
TTTTTTTTTTTTTGAGACGGAGCCTCAAGCTGTCCCCCTGGGTAGAGTGCCATGGCATCACAGCTCATAGCAACCTCCAACTCCTGGGCTCAAGCGAGTCTCCTGCCTCTGCCTCCCAAGCAGCTGGGACCACAGGTGCCCGCCACAACGCCCGGACATCCTTTGGTTGCAGCCATCATTGTTGCTTGGCGGGCCGGGCTGGGGATCCAAACCTGCCACCTTAGATGTACGTGGCTGGCGCCCTAGCCGATTGAGCCACAGGCGCCGAGCCAGAGAGTTTTTTTTTTTTAAATTACATTCCCAAATAAGTGAATGTTAGAGAAAATTTTTATCACTGCAAATACTGAGGGATGTAGCAGAGAAGGAGCAGGAAATTAGAAAACTTTCACTGGGGTTAGACACATTGAAAACAAAAGCGATTTGTTGATATAAGAAAGCAATATTCATTCCAACTTACAAACTAGAAACTGCTCAGGGGTCATAATAATGGCAATGTCAAGTCTGTATGAATTGTAATGTCAATTGTAACTCTACTTCTAATCTTATTAGGGCTCGTGCTAAGGCAAATAAAAGTTTAAGATGCTATTTTCTAGCCTGGAGTGGTGTTATTTACTACTTCATCAACTCCAGGCTCTTGAGCATGCTCAGTTCATACTTGCCCTGTTGCAGGTGTAGGAACTTTCGACCACCATCTTGCCCCATGTCTGACCCACCTCTGTCCTTCCTCTGGTCACATTAGGTTGCAGAGAAGTGTTGGCCAACACGAACCATGCAGGGAAGAAGTCAAAGATTGTTATACTCAGTTTCTGCTGAGAAGTTAAAGACCAACAGAGGTACAAGAGCAGAAATAGTTAAGTTCCTCCCATGGTAGACTAGAGAGAGTGTGTGTAAACATGTAGTGGAGTCAAGTACAGTAGCAATCTGCAGCAACCTCGTCAGCTGAGCCACAGAAACAAATGTTCCATTTCAGAAGGGGAAGAAAGCAGCAGTTCACTATACGAAAGCAATTTGATGCCAACAGAAATGAACATGTGAAATATATAAGAATGTCCACAATAAGCAAAAAAATAAAAATAAAAATAAAAAAGGGAGAAGAAATGGGAAGGAAAGGAAATTCGAAATAATTTGTTTTATCTAACCAGATCACATGTTTAAAAAGAAAATCTGGAGGCATCACTGGGCACAGGTCCAGAACGGAGGCTCTGGGATCATCTTCTTCACCAGCATCAGATAGGAGCCAAATGCCATTTGCTTCTCGGGAACCTAATGGTGTCTCGGGCAACTCAGTGGTTCTCCCTGCAGTGGTCCTCCTCTAGTGGTGCTCACTCTGCACCTCCAGGATGAAGAATCATTCCTAGGAAAGCCCCGTGCTAGCTACTCCTTCATTAGTTCTCCCTATAGTTATCTCCAAGGAATTTTATTGCTGTTTGTGTGTTTTAGAATGCAATAGACAGTCCTCCATGTCCATTTTCACAGGATTGGCTATTAAAAATAAAGAGGAATAAATGCTAGTCACTAATCTGAATTCTAGCCATTCCTCTGTCTTCTGTAGGTCATTCATCAGGGAAGATGATCAAGCAAAACTCACCAGTGCTTCCTGCTGCGTACTCTACATTCTCATCTGGGGTCTTATTGTCACTGAAGTTTATTATGACTCTTTGATATTCACTTGACTAACTTAATTCTGATATTTGAATAATTATCCTTCCATTTGCACTATTTGAAAATATGGTATATATGTTTGGGTCCTCTCACTTTCTTTCTTATTTTCTTTTGGGATGTAATGTTCCTTCAGAATTTCCCTCAGAAGTTTCTTGAATTGTATTCTCTTTTTTAATGTGATTAAAATATGTAAAGGTTTTTGTTTCATCAAGAAAGATTGAACATATAAATAAAGGAGCAATTTTCAAATTTTACATTGCATACAGTTTATATCAAATTATTTCTCTTACATATAATTTGATATAGCTCCTTCCTATTGATAAGATAACAGCAAAACCCTTTCCATGTATTCAAGGACTGGTAATATCTGGCTTTGGCCCTATATTGAGGGCACTCATTGGAATGTTGATGAGTCTAGCTAAGATCCAATAGTGATGGTATCCTCTGGAGAGTTGATTTAGACACTGATAGCACAATTGGGACTTTCAAAAACTAGAAAAATTAGTAATTTTGGTTTTTGAAGACTGTCATATATCCAATAATGTGACACCGATAGTATGTGATGATTTTTCTGTGAGAAAATTCTGATGCCACCTGTACTTTATTTCCTTTTAATGTGCTCAAATTAGACTGAATGGCAGATATATCTAAAGATCAGAGATTTTTGATAAAATAATGTAACATAAAAATTCAGTAACTTTTGACTAATTCTCTAATAGTTTATCTACATCATACAATTGAGAAGATATTAAGTAGAATAAACTACTTTAGATTGTGAAATTAATCAAACATGGTTTGTGATTAATTAGATGATTATTAGTGTAATTCTTATATGTGAAAACAAACTAACAAGCAGTTCTACTGATTTGTCATTGCTACATTTTAAAACATTTTGTATCACATGAAATTACTTTATCTGAAATAATTTTGCATGTAATTAGATAGATAACTAAATATATCTGGGGTTACCCTCTTGATAGTAAAGAAGTCCTGCTATAAAATTGAGAAATTAGAAAAATAATGATTGTGTGAGCTCTACCACAGCTCAGATACTGTGACTTTTATTTTTTTTTTTTTGAGACAGAGTTTCACGTTATCCCCCTCAGGAGAGTGCTGTGGTGTCAAAACTCACAGCAACCTCCAGCTCTTGGGCTTAGGTGATTCTCTTGCCTCAGCCTCCCAAGTAGCTAGGACTAGATACTGTGACTTTTATAAAGGCTGCCATCTCTCTCTGATCATCAGTTTCTCCCAACTTTCTATGCAGGGATGACTGCTTTGCTTCCATTCCTACAATCCTTACTACCCTCCCGCACTATTGTAATATCCCATTCATCGAGTTTTTTTCTCAAACTCCTTGTGCTTCTTCAGATCAGGAAGTATATATTTACACACACATATTATGAAGCATATGTTGGTAAGTATATGCTATGTGTTTTTGATTCCCATTACCCCCTCATATACTACTATGTGGAAAGAAGACTCTGAATCATCATTTGCTTTAATAACATAAAATGATCATCAAATATTTATCCTGCTATAGCAGAATTACCTCTAGGAGAATCAAGTCAAAAATTCTCTTAAGTCTTGATGATACTTGAATATAGTTTCTTGTCATTATGATGAAGTTCCAGAATGACTGTCTTTCTATGAAAATGTGGAATTTAAAGGTTGCTGTGAGCTGTGACGCCACGGCACTCTACCAAGAGTGACAAAGTGAGACTCTGTCTCTAAAAAAAAAAAAAAAAAGACAAAAACATTTAGAATTTAAATTAAGGCACTCTTACTCTGTCAGTAAGCTGCTTAATACAATTGTTATAGCTTTTAATTTAAGTCACGTTCCCAGAGTCCCTTGTATTCAAGTATGAGACAGGAGTGAACAGCAGGAAAGGAAGGGGAGACATACGGTTGTGAAAGTTCCTGAAGCTTAGCCAGGTACATGGTCCCAACCATCTTTACGTTGTGACCCAGTGCCGGGAATAGCTGATCCTCAGTATGTGTGTGTTTAGTGACTAACACTGAATGTTCAAAGTGATGGATCCCAAAGGCTGGGGATAGTCATAATTACTAAATCCATTTCTAAAATTGTGTTTACTGGGAGGAAAATTGGAGAATGAAGAATAGTACATGGCAAAACCTCATGCCCTTCAGTTCCTTCATAGGCAAGTAGAAGAAAGCAGTTCGAGAGAGGCAGAGAAAGGACTTCTGAAAATCTGCTCCTCTAGAAACAGTGAGAATGCTAGCAAAAATGGTGAAAATCGACTTTTTAAAGAACTTTGGGTCAAAAGCTTAGGATAATTCAGGAAAATTTCTTAAAAGAGTATGAATAGTCAAGTTTTTTTTTTTTTTTTGAGACAGAGTCTCACCATGTCACCCTTGGTAGAGTGCTGTGGTATCATAGCTCACAGCAACCTCCAACTCTTGGGCTTAAGCAATTCTCTTGCCTCAGTCTCCCAAGTAACTGGGACTATAGGTGTCCTCCACAACTGGCTATTTTTTTGTTGCAGTTGTCATTATTGTTTAGCTGGCCTGGGCCGGGTTCGAATCCACCACTCTCGGTGCATGTGGCCTGTGCTATAAGCCCTGTGCTATGGGTGCCAAGCCTGAACAGTAAATTTTGTGATGTTTTAACTTTGTGGTAATTTAATACCTTTGACTCCCTCTACAAGGCCAATCAATATTACCCTAATACCAAAACCATATCACCCCCCAAAAACATCTGTATCCGCTTAATATTTTGAGATTTCAAAAAGATGACTAAACAATGTTTTATATATATATTAAAAATCACAAAAACTAGACAAGTATTTCTTTTGAATATAGATGCAAAAATTTTCAACAATATGTTATTAAACCAAATCCAGCAGCATATTAAAAGAATTATAAACCAGGACCAAATGGGATTTATTTCAGCATCTGCAAGGTTGGTTTAACATATGAAAACCATTCAACGTGAAACTCCACATGTACAAAATAAAGGACAAAAAGAACACGATTATCTTAAGTAATACAGACACTTTGGAAAAAGTTTTGCCATTTCCTCAAAAAGTTAAATAGTTATCATATTGCTCAAAATGAAAACAAATGTTGAAATAAAAATTTGTACACAAGTGTTTATACCAGCACTAATAATAGTTAAAGAATGAAAATAACCTAAACATCAACTGATAATAGGATCATTAAAATGTGGTATATCCATTAAAGGAAATCTTTTCTGGCAATGTCTGTACATCTGTGTACAATGCTACATGCAATGATGTGGATGAACCCTGAAAGATCCTACTAAGTACATGAAGTGAGTCACAACAGACCACACGTGAGTCAATTAATATGCAAGTTCCAGAACAGAAAAATACATAGAAATGGAACACAGATTAGCTGTTATCAGTGGATTAGGAAGAGGGGACAGGAGGGGGAGTCACTGACAGTTAATGGATAGGGTAAGGGTTTTCTTTCCTTTCTTCCTTCCTTCCTTTTCTTTCTTTTTCTTTCATAGAGTCTCATTTTGTTCCCAGACTAGAGTGCCGTGGTGTGATCAAAGCGCACTACGGCTTCCAACTCCTGGGCTAAAGTGATCCTCCTGGATCCTCTGAAGTAGCTGAGACTATAGGCACACCACCATGCCTGGGATTTGTTTGTTTGTTTATTTATTTATGGGTGGAGACAGATCCTTGAAATTCTTGGCTTCAATCATTCTCCCACCTTGGCCTGCCAAAGTGCTAAAGTTACAGATGTGAACCACTACATCTGGTTTCTTTAAGGAGTGATAAAATGTCTCAAAATGAAATAGTGGTAATAGTAGCATACCTCTTTATATATATTAAAAAACACCGAATTGTACACTTCAGAAACACAAAGCTTGGAGCATGTAAATGTCTTCAAACTACAGCCCACGGGCCACATGCAGCCCGCCTTGGACATTTATCTGACCCGCCAGGTGTTTTTGCCTCCCCTGCTTATCCTACTTAGCAGCTGATTTGTCCCAGGCCCACAGTCCGGCCCTCCAACGGTCTGAGGGATAGTGAACTGGCCCCCTGTTTAAAAAGTTTGAGGACCTCTGAATGGGTATAAGGCCATTCTAAAATTACAGTTTTAAAAGTACAACTTGGTTGGTAAAAAATGACATCTGCACAGATCAGTATTTTCTGGTTTTAAATTCATGCATTCATTTTTCTATCACAGATTTGACACCTGTACTTTTTCAGGTATTCTACGCATGGGATTATAAAGCACATATCTTGTACTACGGCTGCTCCAAGTCCCGCCCAAAGACAAGCATGTAAGCCAAAAGCTGAATGAAATATCCTAAGTAGTGAATTATGCTCACACAGTAGTCTGATAGACAGAACAGGAGGAGAATTTCCTTCCTGGTTTGAGGGATAGAGGGTTATCAGACCAGCGTCAGAGAGATGTCAGCACTGGGCTTTTAAAACATGTATAACAGTTCACAAAGGAAAAGCAAATGGTCTGACTCTCTCAAGGCAATGAGATCAGTCTGAGGAGAACAGTGTTACAATAGCACGTGTCTTGTCTGGAGAACAGAGGGCGACAATGTCTTCTCTGACTCTCTGGGACCTCTTTCACAGAGGCGTGTCATTGGTACCTGCCAATACGACAATAGAGCCATCAGGTTTAACCCGAGTACCTGAGCTATTTGGAGGATAAAAGATGATTTACATTTATAAATTACTTTTGAAATGATTAAATTAGGTTTTCTTTTCATAAAGAAATATTAAGGTAATAAACCACTCAAAGTTAAAATATTGAAATGCTTAATGAAACTACTTTGGAAATAGGAAAGAGAAGAATAAATTTTGTGAGAAGCCCAAAGGACCACAATGCAATTAAGTTGATACCTATAGATTCTATGGCTTGAATTGTACACTACTGTCAGAAAATCTCCAGAGCGTGGATGGTTATTGAATTACTTATGGGCAAAGGGGATTTTTGCATTTTATTGCAGTCAATCTCATTTTTAATTAAATTAAATGTATAAAGACATTGAAATATATCTTAATCTTTACATTAAGATATTTTTTAGGGAAATATGGAGGGAAAAGTGGAAAAAAGGAGTCAATAATATTTCCATTTACTCATAGTTGCAAGTGTCTGATTCTGCATCAAGGGCCGTATTTTGTTTTTCTCATTACTGTGGTTGGTTAATAAAATAGCACCCTGCTCTCACATTTCCTCTTCTGGTTTTGTTTCCTTTGCTGCTTTTAAACTAGAAGTGTATTGGTTTACAGGATACATTTTGTACTCTCTAAGGAAGCATCCTAACAAAAAGTGTCAATACGTTATATACACTGTGTGTTATTTCTTCAATATGATATTTTTAAACTATGGCATAAACTTATGTAGAGTGATATGCACTGATTTTAAGTACTTCAATACATTTGACAATCTTCAATGTTTATGAAAAATATCAATCTAAATTCCTTGCTATATATTTTTCTGTTACTGTGAACAGAGTAATGTTGATCTCATTAAAAGATTTGGGGAATGCTTTTTTCTATTATTCACATATTTTGAAAACGTTTGCACCAAATTTTCTTTTTTGTTCTTTAATGTTTTATCAGATTCTTGAGCAACCCTATCTGGGCCGGGAGTTGTCCATGTGGGAGTTATTTATTCCAAGAATTTAATTTCTATTAAAAATACAGAATGATTCTGTTATCTATTTCCTCTTGAGTAAACTTTGTTAATTTGAGTCTTTCAAAGCATCTATTTCATCCAAGTGAATATTTCACTGGAATAACCATATTCATGATGATCTTATTATGCTTTTGTTTGAATGATGTATAGTGATGGCTTGTTTTTCATTCTGGAAATTGATCATTTATGTTGTGTTTTTTGTCTGCACAACTAGACAACTGACCTGGTAAACTACTATTTTGTTCGTTGTTTTCTTTTATCACATGTATTGCTTGCAAAAATCCCCCCTTTTCCCTTGATTTTAATTAAATAACTGAACATTATTTGTCATTACATATTATCTTACTCCCACTTATTTCCAGATTTTTATTTTATTTACTTAGTAGCTGCTTTAGGTTTTACAATATGTATCTCTCTTTAATATTTACCAGTCTCAGATACTATTATGAATCTTCATGTGCTGTAGGAGATCTGTACATTATATTTGTTTTCACTGTTTCTATTTTTTTACTATTGTGATCACTGGTTTTATTTCTACATATTATAAACCACGTAGTACATTGTTATTTCTTTGCATGAAACAATCAACATTAAAAAAATATTCCTATATACTCACCCACATTTAATTGTTTCCAGCGCACCTCCTTTTTGTTTTGTTTTATTTTGTTTTTTATAGTTTCAAATTCCCACCTTGTGTCAATTTCCTTACGCCTGAAGAACTTCCTTTAGCATTTGGGGTAATACTTTTTCTTGGTGATGAATTAATTCTTTTAGTCTTTGTATCCATGCGAAAGCCTTCATCTTGTCTTTGTTTTTGAGATTTATCTCCCCACCGCATAGAATTTTAAGTTAACAGATAATTTATTTATTATAATTGTTTTTTTATTTTTTATTAAATCATAACTTTGTACATGGATGCATTGATGGGGTTCAGGGTACTGCTTCAATATATAATGTGAAATGCTTGCATTGAACTTAGTCACACATCCTATTCATTATAATTCTTATTGTCAATACTTGCAAATGGAGTTCCTTTGTTTCCTGGCCTGGCTTGCTTTGTTTCTGATTCCAAGTCCACAGCTTACTTTTTTCCCTTCTTATATATTACATCTGTTTCTTCCGATTTGTAAGACTTTCATTTTATCAGTTGTTCTAAGCAGTTACTTGTTAACATGCTTAGATATAGTTTCCTTCCTATTTCATATGTTTGTATCTCTCTGTTCTCATGATTTTTATATGAGAAAATTTTTGACTATTATTTAAAATTTTTTTGGCATCACCCCAAGACCTCACATCTGGAATTCCAGTTTACGCAAATGTTAGAAACTTTACTATTACCTTACAGTTCTTCAATATGCTTTTAACTTTTAAAATGCCTTTTTAATAATTAAGTTTCCATTTGGGCAATTTTGTTGATTTTCAAATTCACCAATTTTTAAAATTACTTTCAGTATCCCAAAAGGCATTTTATTTCCCAGAATATTATGGGCGCGTAATTGTTTTGTTACTTGATTTGCTTTGGTGCATTTTTCATCTCTAATATTTTGTTCATAATTTTAGCATTTCCATTTAGAACGCTTATTTTTTGATAATTTCGATCTTCCTGCTGAACATCCGTAGGCATGTTAGTCACACCTTCTCCTAGTTCCATTAACCTGTCATTCACGGTAATTTTTACCATCCCTGTCTGAAATCGTCAACCTACATGCCATCTCTCAGTCTGGCTTTTGTTAACTGCTGTGTGTTTTGATGATGGGTCACTTTTTCTTGATTTTATTGTGTTTCAGAATGATTTATTCAATGCCAAAAGTGTATTAAAATACAGTAGACAGAGAGAGAAATATTCATTACATCAGGAAACAGGCACACCTCTTCTGTTTATTTGTTTTGAGGTGTTGAATCAGTAGATTCAGTGAATGAGTTTGAGCTTTGGGATATGTTATTGCCTTACTTCCCTGCCATGCACCCCAGACTTCACATTCCCTAACAAGTGGGATACTCAATACTCCCTATGGCCCCGCATGCCTGGTGGGTTTTTTTTTTCCTTTTGTACTGGGTTCACCCTCACCTTCCAGAATGCATTGCACGTCTGTTCCACTCTGAGCTTTGTCTTCGTGTGTTTTTCTCCCTTGCTGTTTTTGCTTGTTTGCTTTTTAACTTAGTTGAAAGTTGGGTGGCTTTCTTCTGTTCTTGACTCATTCTCGGGAAGGCTGCTTTCCTGGGCCTAAAGGAGGAGCCTTGATCAAGATTCTTATTCTGTTCTTTGCCATGGTACCTAATATTTAACAAGATTGTGTCCCCTGGATGGGAAGGTATCATCTGAAAGTTCTAGTGGCGTCTCTTCTGCTTTGTATCAAGGCAGGGTGGGGAACATGAGCAGCTTTGTCCTTCAGGCAGACAGACTTTCTTACACCCCTGGCTCCATTTCAGTGGAGCTCTGTGTGGGATTGAGGAGGGAGGATTTTTTCCCTGTTCCTGCTGGTAGATGCCTTATGCTTTTATCTCTTCTTTAGAGGCAGTAGATCTTTCCTTGAAAGGGTCAGGGAGGTGTCTTTCTCTTCCCTAAGGATCTTGTAAATTGGAAGTGTTTTGTGCCTGTGAACCTCGGGGGGATGCCCTTTGAGATACTGAACGTGGCCTTCCATGTTTCTAGCAAGCAGTAGTCTGAAATAGACCGGGGGATAAAATAAGAACTCACCTCATGTCTGGGACGCCCAGGTCCTGTGGCCTGACACGATGCTCTAAACTTGGCCTTTAAACATGTGTTTAAAATTTAGTGATAGAATTTAATTTTCTTGGTTGCATTTGCCTTGTAATTGCAAGTCTTTGATTGGCTCAATTATGATTTTATAGATAGTCTGTGACTTTTTTGTTGTTAGAATGAGAACAGCCTTCCCTTTCAGCTTTCAAGATTCTGAGTGAAAGCGGAAGCCCGTGTGTGTTTAATGTAATTCATTTTGTTGTCTTTCCGCGGACCGTCTTGGTCCTGGTTTTCTCTCCGTCTCCTTCACTCTGTTTATTTTCTTTTCCCTCCTTTCCTGATTTCCTTTCACTATATTCAGTATGTTTTATCTTCATGAGGCTTTACCTATCTTCTGTTTTTAAATGACTATTTTAGAAATTTTTAAACTGTTTTATTACAATACAACATGAATTGATACTATATCATTTAATGCACTATGGGAAGTTTACTTCCACTTACTTTCCTCCCTTTGGGGTATTTTAGTCATTCAGTTTACGTTTATGTACATTACAAACCTCACATTTACTTCTATGTGTTTTAGAAACCCCACAATCCATTTAAATCTATTTGTTGTCAGCAATCATTTTTCAACGAGGAAACAATAGAAAGTGTCTCTAATATTTCCACACATATCCATTGTATATGGTGTTGTTAATTCTTTTCTGTATATCTACATTCCACCTTGCATTATACACCTAGTCCATAAGGAATTCTTTATGACAAAACTAGTGACGTGTATTTACTGATCACAGTCTGAACAATATTACTTTGATATATACTTCAGGTGTTAAATGAGTCTAATGATCTCTTTAGTTAGCTTGAGTACAAAAATAATCTATTCTAGCCACTTCTTTTCATGATTACGTACAAGTGTCATATCAATAGGTGTTTCCTAAGAGCTATAGAAATCCACACAAAAAACATGTTTAGCAATCAGAAATTAAAACTGAAGAAAACAAAACTACTAAAACAGTACTTAAAAAAAATTCACATGAATATTTGTTGTTAATAATCTTAAACCACCCCAGGTTTTTTACTGAAAAAGATGTTGAAGTGGGTGGCACCTGTGGCTCAAAAGGGTAGGGTGCTGGCCCCATATGCTGGAGGTGGTGGGTTCAAACCCAGCTGTGGCCAAAAAAAAGAAAAAAGTTGAAGTTATTTTCTACTGGTTGTAGAGAAAAAGAAAAACACAATAGATAAGAATATATTATGTTCAATCTAGACTGGGATGATGCATTTACTACTTATTTTAGAATCCAGGAATGATAGCAAATAATCTTAAATGCCTTTAATATATATGTCATAACAATATAATATTAATTTGGTTGAAGTTATCCGACTTCACTATCAAATATAACTAGCTCAGTCCCATTCTGTATAGTTTCTATCCTTGAGGCCAAACTCAATTTGTTTTTCCTATTTATAAAAAGTAATAAATATAAAGAAGGCTTTCAGAATTCTTCTTATCAAATTAGGCTTTAATTTATGTGTCTATTTTTATATATTCATACACATGTCCTATACAACTAGGCTTTTATTCTAATTAGAACAGTGGGAGCTAACATTTTAGTACACATACTAAATCTTAAAGCAATTAAATTCCTAACACAGAAAGAGATTTATGGTGTTTTTTATGGTTGTGTAACCAAAGACATTTACTATTAAAGAGATGAACAGATCATATCTTGAGAGAAAAGAGAATATGATTTTTTTGCAGCTTTCATGAAGTAATGATATATCATCATTATTATTTTAGCTAAGTTGAATCGCTTCATTATAAAATGGACTTTCTTCACTTCATGGGTAGATGGTGGCAAGAATAAGTCAGGTATACTCATGTTCTTTGGTAGTTTAGCCATGAGTTCTAGGGGGGATATGCACTGCTTGTATGATTGGTTTAAAAATCACAGCAGCTGGACATTAAAAGAATCTCCATAAATAGATATCAAACCATAATTTTTGAATATTTTTTCTTAATAGTTCAATGGAAAAGTATCCATAAGCCTATATATCTGGGGCAAAGGTCTTGATAAATCTCTCTTCTTTAGTTTAACCCATGCCTTGTTGGGTGTGCGTGGAATGCAGATATTTTTAATATAGTCCTTTATCAATGGGAGGGGATGTTAATCTTTGTCTCTCTTCCAACTTAGGTAATTTGAACTTACAATTGTTGAAATGCACATATCAGCATATAAGCAAAACTTAAGACGTGGAAACGTTTTCTTTATTGTCCCAGAGCAGTTTCAGCCTCCTCACTTCTCCCTTCATCTCTGAACAGTCTTTCCTTTCCTCTGTGGTGCTTCCTTCTGTGATTGGAGCTCTGTTACTACCACGCTCCGTTTCTCTTTTCACCATGGCTCCAGCAGGAACTTGCCCCCATTCTACCTCCTTCCCATACTCACACAGTCAGACCCACAAAGAGGCATATTTGTTCACTTTGAGCCTCTAAACTCTAAGGAGCAGATGGTATAAATGCAAACTACATTGGGTGAAATCAAATAAAGTGTTCTTTTAATTCAAGAGGTATTTCTGTGTGTTTATGTTCACAGGTAAACCCTTGAATAAGACAGAAATATCTTCAGGGTCATTTTTTTTTTACAGAGCAGATTTTCTACCTTCATGAAAAATGAAAATAACAACCAGAGTAAAAACATACGGATCAGCAAATGCTCTGGTCTAAATATTCCTTTGGTGTTTATGCCACAAAATAACTCTCTGTTTTGGCAGTTAGTATTTTTCCTATAATAGCACACAGAGAAACAGTGCCAGATTGAAGTGGCAAATAAGGTATCCCTCCTAGGGTCGGGTAAAAACTGGACAATGCCCACTCACTGGCACCACACAGAGAGGTGTTAGTACAGATATTTCTATGTACATCTCTGGGAAATCCGAAAATCAGGGTTTCTGGTTATACAAATGTGCCCTTCCAGAGTTCTTTTTGACTAGTGGGAAATATTGTAGCTATAGGATAAGTGGGATAGCCAGACCGGTTTCTAAGGAAGCAGATTTTTTTTTTCTATGTGGTTCAATAATTCAGAAGACAAAATGAAGTTCAGAGACCAAAAGTCAAAATGAAGAAAAGATGTCTAATAAAGGCAAGTTGTATTATTTAGAAGGATATATGAGGAGGTCCTAAATATTTTGCAGGTTAAAATAATATTCAAGGCTATGTTAATTTTTCCCATTTCAAATGTAAGTGCTGAAATCTTCTAAATAGCACACACACACACACACACACAGAAACAGAGCAACCAGAATGTGCTATCTGAAACAAATTCAACGGTCTTACAGAGAGATCTCTGCATCTCGGTCCCTGTCCTGCAAGGCCAGCTGCATTCTCAATTGCACTTAACCCGTCTTCTCTCGACAGCAGCAGGCTGCCATCCTCACGGACACAGGGTTTTAACAGCCTCCACGTCATAGATTTCTTTAGAAGTGGAAGGAAGTAGGGAATGGAATAAGCTGTGCCTTCCGTTCTTCCCAAGCCTGGTGGGTCCACCTCAGAGCGCCGTTAAGACCTGCTGTGCTGCTAGAGGTCATGGTCTCTGACGAGACGCCAAATGCAGGTCCTGACCTTGCATACCTGAAATGCATTCTTGGCACTTTTTGGTGGATAAATGATCCTGGTATCTTGACCAGACTCCAGTATGGCAATCACACTTCCATTTACCTGTCTTTTCTCAACAGATTTTACTATTAATGGGAATATTTCTGATAATTGAGAAGGAACACAGGTAATTCTGGCTATCGCATTCTAAGAAGAGGACGTTCTTAGAATACGAATGGGGAAATTAATAATAATCAAATATTGCTTTAGTCTTCACGTTCTCATCTTTTCACGTATACATTGTATTAAATTCTTGTAAGAAATCTGTTTTAAGTGAGAAGATACCATTAGCTACACAAGGTCACTATACAAATTTCAAGACAGATTGTGTTATGGTTCATTATTTCTCCTGCAAGAAACACAGTCCACAGTGTCCCATCTGATTCACCTGTTCAAGTTTCAGCTTGCTCAGCTCCTTGGTGTTGCTGGGAGGGCTTTGGGTGTTTCCATCTGCACAGATTTTATATTTCTTGATTCCTGTGTCTCAAAACCTTTCTAATGACCCACATACTTCACTACGAAAAACACTAAATAAAAGAAAGCAAAAATATGTCCCCCAAAGTGGAAGCTAAGCCCATTCTAGAAGACTAAACAAATGAGATCCCCTCTGCTTTTGGTTGTATGGAGGGAAACAGATTATTCATCTAAATGCACTGCTTAATATTCATTATGCTTTAATTAGATTTTAATTATACAAGAAATGAAAAAATATATTCTCTTCACAAAACATAACATTATTATTACTTCCTTGTTATAATCCTCGGAGGAAATGCCGTGCTGTCAATGTGAGTTGTGTCTTTTGGGAAAAAAAAAAGTGTGGATAATCACATATGCACCTATAGGAAGTATAGTGTTTATGTGTGTAAATGGTTTTGCACAAATTATATCATAATGTATCAGGGCTCTGTACCCTTTTCCCACCTAAGAACATAGTCTTAGAAATCCGCAGCACCCTTGAACTTGCCACTTTGCACACAAGGACTGCTTCTCAGGCTGTTTACTGAGACGGAAGATTTCTGAGTGAGTAGACACAACACAAATTAATCCTAAATTATCTCCCAATAGCATTTGGCTATAAATATATTCTGATTCCAGTATATCCCTGCACCTACTGCCTCTCTGTCTTAGAGCCATTGATATAGAATGCCCCTACTGATGCCACGGACCAGCCCTTTAAAGGTCAGCTCACACGCCAGCTTCTGCTGAAGGCATCCCTATCTCCCAGCTATAGCCAAACTTTCTCCCACATGAATCCGGACAATGCTTTCTCTGTACTCCCACCAGGGCACTTCCTTTGTGGTCCACTGTACTGTAGTCATCTATATGCACACCTTATCTTTCTCTCAGTCCCCACCAGGCTGTAAGTCCTCTAAGGCCATGCCACTGTTTCAGTCTGAATCCTCATATCTGATAGTTATCTGATAGACAGCTATTCTTGTAAAATCTTCATTAAATGAATGGTAGGAGGAATGAATGATGCTCACCGTAGAATTTCATGTCAGACCAGTGCCCAGGAAACTCCAGAGAATGTCAGTGATGTGGTCTCCTATTTATCACATGGAAGCACGACTGAACTCTGGCTGTCATGCTTTAGTCACTTATTTGCCTCTTCAGTGCATCATTGATAATGGATATAATCCTATATATTTTCGGGGTTGTAGTTCTTGGTATGCTTAGAGAAGAATGCTTGTAAGCCAATTCTGAATTGTCCCATTACCCAGCACTACTCTTACTGCAGTGAGAGATAAGCTTGTTTTAAGTATTCTGAGTATATATTGGCATGCCTTCTGGTTGATATGTCATCATACACCGCACACCCCTGCATCAACCCAGCAAGAAACTAGGAAATTATAAACCACTCAGTGCCTGGATATCAAGATAACACACAGTTTAGTGGTTACAGGGAAACCCTTTCTTTATTCCTTCCTCTCTCCTTTTTTTCTCCCTCTCTTTGTCCTTCATTTTTTCTTTCTCTATCTCCTCATATAAAGGAAAAATCAGTCAAAACAAGCATAAGTTTAGAATACACATGAATTTTAAGACATTCACATTAAACCTAAAGCATTATGGGCAGCTTACATGAATTTTAAGGGGAAATTATTCTAGCATTAAAAATTCAAATAATATATAAAAGAGTATCTATAGCTGATTCAAATTAGTTTGATACAGTCCAGAAATAAAAACTATCTACAACCAAGTTATCTTGGACAAAGCAGACAGCAACATACAGTGGAGAAAGGAAGTTCTCTTCAATAAATGGTGCTAGGAAAATTGGATAACCACATGCAGAACAATAATACTAGACCCCAACCTGTCATCATTTGCAAAAATTAATTCAAGATGGATAATAACCCCCATTAAAATGGGCAGAGAGCACAAATAGGCTTTTTTTTTAAAGAAGGTAAACAAATGGCCAATAAACATGGACAAATGCTCAACTTCACTAATCAGAAAAATGACGGTTAAAACTACAAGGAGATATTGCCTTAGGCCATCAAGAATGATTATTTTTTAAGAGTCACAAAATAAAAGATGTCAGAGAGAATTCAAATAAAGATGGATGCTTATAGTCTGTTGGTAGTAAAGTAAGTTTGCACAACCTCTCTAGAGAACAGTATGTAGATTTCTCAGAGAATAACAAACAGAACTACAAACAGAACTGCATTCCAACCCAGCACTAACACTACTGAGTATCATCTAGCCAAAAGAAAAACAAATCATTATGTCAAAAATGTATCTCCCCTTGTATGTTTGTCACAGCACAGTTCACACTGGCAAAAAATGAAATCATCCCGAATGGCCATCTGCAGATGATTGGGTTAAAAAGTGTGTTATATATATAGTAGAATACTACTAAGCCATGAAAATAATGAAATCACCTCTTTTGCAGTAACACTGATGGGACTGGAGGCTTTTATCTTTAATGAAATGAGAAACAGAAGGTAAGATTCCACATAAATAATGTACACACATGGACACATAGTGCATAGTAGACATTGAATAAACCAGGACAGGAGGCAGAGAGGGAGAGGAAAGGAAATGACCAATTACTTAATGGATACAATGTATAACAACAGGTGATGGATACACAGAAATGTCAGACTTCATCACGTACAATGTATTTGTGTGACAAAATTTCAGTTGTAACCCATACATTTATACCAATAAGACCTAGCTTCAAAAGTTATTTGTTTTAGAATCACACTATTCTGAAACAGTCTGTCTTGGGACAAGCTGAAGACTAGGCATAGAGAATGCCATGTGCGATGTGTGGCATCTGTACCTGTCTCAACAAGGAAAAAAAATCACTTGGTCATTGCTTCGGGGGGTTGACTGCTCTATGAAACATTTCTGGACATACCCTGTGAAGAGCCTTACAGGAGATGATCACTGTCTTCAAATAGGGCTTTGAAGTGTATTTCAAGGATCTTATCTTTCAGATGTTTTAATTGGAAATTTGACTGAGTACTAAACTGAACATAGATCTCCATTTATCTGAATAAAAAAGTCCTTTAAAACAATTTCTGCCTTTACAGCAGCCAGAAATATTTTTCAAAGTTATTTATTGATGGCTTTATAAGGTTAATTGGAATGAAAGAAGGGCATTTTTTTTTTCCTTGAAAAATAGCGGGCATTTGACCTCCACCTGTCAAATAAATAATAGATATCTTATGACTTCTAGATTTATTGCAGGGATGAATTTTTCTTTCCTCTCCTGTTTTAAAAAGGTATATTTTTACTTTGCTGGCTGACTCTAAGTTTGGGTCTCTGTATCTGCTTTATACCACTTATTGCCTTCATAGGACCATTCTATTCTCCACAACAAGTTGAGTACTGGCCTTGGTGGTATACTTAGAAAGAAAGAGAATCCTTCTAATGAGTCGATATCTACAATGAGATAAAGACTTTTAGAGAAAGGAGCCAAATCACATTTTTCACTGTATTAAGGGTAACACAGACTCTAAAATTAAGCAGACTCTTTCTAAAATACCAAATACACTCAGTCTAAAAGTGGAGAATCACAGAAACTACTAAAAAAAGAAAAAAGAAAAAAGAACAAGTGGACATCAACACCAGTGGCATTACAAGGAAGAAGTTACATATTTGGGATGGATGGAGAATGTCCTGGCTGTAGAGGAGATAGCAGAATGAGGAGAAATTGCCAGGGTAGAGTGTTATTTCAAAATAATCCTTCTAGGTATCACATATTTTCTTCCAGGCTTTTTTTTTTACTTTTTCATCCTTTAATTCTCACTTTCTTTCATCTCCCGAGTGTTCTGTTATAGTTACTACATGAAATATGCCCTTCACTCACTTTATTTCACTTCCCTCTTGTAATTCTTTCCTTCCCTCCCTTGTTCTCTGGTCCTGTCATTAGAAGAGTCTCACTTCCCCACTCTGATTCTCCATGTACTACCATGCAAAGGGGCAACCATGTTGGTTTCTTAGAACAAATAGTTTATAGCAGTTTATTAAGATTATAGAAGTTTATTAAGTTAAGATTTATTATAAGTTAAGTTTATTAATCTTAAGTTTATTAAGATTACAGACGACAGAACAAAATTCCTTATGAAAAAGGCAAGGATCCTATGATTTTACTGAGTTATAACTCTATGTGTCTGTAACCAACTCAATCTAATGAGCTTCATTTGTGAGCTTTTCCTTCTTCCCAGCTGTATCTTCTCACCGATGGGATACAATAAAATCTGATAGAAAAGTTAAGCAGGAAAAACCACTAGAGCTTTGTATTAAGTGACCATTTGAAAATTCTTCAGTTGTGCAAGGACTTTTTGATTAAATATTGTATTTATTGTTTAATAATTACATAATAAATTTTTAAGATTACTTATAGTGTGTTTTTAATGACTTCCAGTCTAATGTCAGTGGGTATTGTTGTTGATATGATTTAGCATGAATAACTCAAGTTTTGAATCTATATTTCTATTCAAACTAATAATTATCTGCACATGGATAATGTATTTCTCTTTCTTTTTTTCCCCAAGTAATTAGTAAATAGTACTTTCCCTTTAGCATTTTGCTGGATAATTTCAAGACTTTGGGCATAGGTTTTTCACAACTTTTTACCCAACTATATATTTTTATGTTTTACATCACACAAAGCTATCAACACTCTAATCACTTCCATTAAGAGGTCTGCAGAATAGAAGCATGACTCCTTTTTAGCTAACTTGTCCATTTTTTTTTAAAGTTTCTGGATCTAAATGAAAGTTTTGAAATGAAAAGACAATCTCCAAACTATTATTTTAGTCTTGAATAATCTAGCACTATGACTTATTTCCATATAAGATAGCAAGATTTTCTTGCAACAGCATTCCTTGAAAAAAAAAAAAAGAATGAAAAAAAAGGAAAAAGAGAAAAGAAAAGAGAAAAGAAAAGCAAAGCAAGAAAAGAACAGATAAGAAAAGAAGAGGGATGGGAAGGGAAGGGAAGGGAAGAAGGGTATGTGGCTGTCCTTTGACCTTGCTACATGGTTTTGAATAGTCAGGAACACTCCACTGTACAATGCACCTCCCCGCACTGTTCCAGACTTTTCCCACTCAGAAGCCCAGACCAGAACCCTTGTCCACTGGGCACCAGTGCTCAGGACAATATTTTGCTGGTTTAGCATTCCCTAATATTTATCTCCTTTTATCTAAACAGTCATTCCTTGAACTGTGCTGTGAAACTAGGACTACTTAATATTCCTGAAATGTTAATAAGGGCAGGTGATATAGTAAAAGTTTACATAAAATAGCATGTTTCTATGTAATCTCTGAAGGATAGGGTAGGAAGAAGGAAGAAATGCACATGGCGTTCAAAAACCATATAGTATCAATTATTTGTTGATTATCATACATAATACTAATTATATATATGTGTGTGTGGATATATATATGACATATTTACATATAAAATATTCACTCTACTGTCACAACTTTAGTTCAAACCCTTGTTCTCTTTACTAAATTGTAACAGGTTCTTCTTGACTTTCCTCTCTTCCCTCTTACCTTTGCCTCCCATCATTTCCCCCATTATAATTATATCATCTTACAAAAACTCAAATATCCTATCTCACATCTATATAAAGTAATGGATTCCCTTTGCTCTTAAAATTAAGAGTTCCTTCCTTATTAAGGGTCTCAGGACCATTGAGTACACGGCTCCCTCACCCCTCTCCACTCTGAGCACCACCATCCCCTCCTCATCCTTCCCTGGCACCACTCAATTCAATTCCTTTTAATATCCTGAGCCTCCCTCTACTCTCAACCCCCATCCTTTGCGTGAGTCCTTGTCTCAGTAAAGCATTAGTCACCTTCTTTTCCTCCAACATTTTCTTGGCTAATTTTTTAAAAAAGTGTATTGTATAGGATTAAGATATACATCATGAGGTTATAAGCTACAAATATATACGTATGTGTATAAATATATATAGTAAAAAGGTTACTATAGTTAGAAAAATTAACATATTCATTATCTCCCTTAATTGTCCTTTCTCCTCCTCCCCAGCCAGAGAAGCTGTAAGTTACTCATCTAGGGAAAATTTCCAGGATATAGCACACTATTACTAACACTAGTCCTCATGCATATTAAACTTTCCCACTTATTCCTCTTACATATTTACCACTTTGTATCCTTTGGCCATTACATTCTTGACATCTCAGCTTATACAGTAGCCTTCCCTGATGACCCTAACACACTCAAACACACAGGACATACTATACGGTGCCTATCACTCACCCAGGCTCAGACACACAGGACATACTGTATGGTGCCTCTCCCTTACCTGTGCTCATATGATGTGACATCCTTTACTACCTCAATGATGGTTCTCATTGCTTTGTGTGTTTAATTAATCTCACCTCCATCCCTCAGTAGGCTCTTGGGAGAATGAGGCAGGGAGTTTTGAGCTCAACATTTTTCATGACATATGCAAAATGGTACTTAGCACATAGTAAAGTAGAATAAATGTGTCTCAAATGAACAAATAAATGAATAAAGTCATATAGGTGGTGTTCTTTCTAAGTCATGTAATACACACACTTGTAATTATGAAGATGATTCAAGAAGCAATAACGGAATAGTGGTGCTACTTATTTAGGCACAGATTTCAAAAAGAAAAGCTTGCAAGGGTAGGAGGGTGAGGATGTGTACTTAATTTATGATTCTAGGGAAAAAGTCCAAACATGCTGACCTTTTAATGTAATTATCAGGAGAACTATTTATCCCCAGCCCCAATCCCAGTTCTTCACTTCCTCACAGGTGCCCTATCTTTGGTTTTATATTGTAGATATTTTGTGGAAAATTGAGATATTATTTCATAATTCCAAAACTAGATGCTAAGACATTAGTACTACTATCAATTAATGAAAACTACAAATAAGCCCTGAAGAACTTAATGACCAAGGTGTTAACAAATGCAACAAAAACTGCCTGTAAAATTTTCTCCCTCAAATTTTGCTACCAACAACATTATGGGAAAAATAACATGGCGTTACAATAAGAAAGGTGATAAAATGTTATGGCCCCATATTTTAGAGTGTCCTGGGTTGTAAAACGGTACAAGGAATTCTCAGAACTTTTTACAGCAATATAGTGGGAGCTCTTTATAAAATTGTTACTGTTTTATGGGTAGAAAGGAAGATAGTTTCACTTTTGGTAGGATGTTTGTATGATTCTACTTGGCATATATCATTTAGATCAATAAATATAATGAATGAATGAGAACAGGAACCACATTCAGTTTCCGGGTAGATCTGTTTACTGGAATTTTGCAGTATTATTCATTTACCCTTTAGACTTGCAAATCCACTATGTTTACCTTTAGATTTCATTGTTTTATGTACTTTTTTCTATGTTATATGTTCATTGAATTTAGGTAAAATCAAATCATCTATGGAGTATAGAAAATACTTCAAAATTCCCCAGTGATTTTCAGTTTTTTAAAACATATATTTACCAACGTATTTGTAAATATGATGTATGTACTCTGCATGACCCAGTGATCAAAAAGTAGGAAGGCACCATCTAAAACAAGGTCACATCCAGGAGGCCGAGGCAGGTGGATTGGCTGAGCATAGGAGTTAGAGACCAGCTTGAGCAAGAATGGGACCCTGCTCTACTAAAGGTAAAAAACAAACAAACAAACAAACAAAAAAAAAAACAACCCAAAACTAGCGAGCACTGTGTTGGGCACCTGTAGCCCCAGCTATTCAGGAGGCAGGAGAATCTCTTGAGCCCAGAAGTTTGAGGTTGCTGTGAGCTATGACGCCATGACACTGTACCCAGGAAGACAGAGTGAGAGTCTGTCTCAAAAAACCAACAATATATGCATGTGGAGGGTGTATAAATCTAACTTAGCTGCTTCCACAAAATAGAAAGGACAAGTGTATTGCACTAGTTTAGAATATGGGTGCTGAAGATCAATAGCATGCTTTGTAGTCCTAGCCCTGCCACTTAGTTGACAACTTTCTTTCCATAAACATCAGCTGGTCCATCTAAAATAAGAATGGTACAAATACAATCCTGTAAGTTTATTTTGAAAGTGAATATGATAACCAAGGCAAAATATTTAGCACAAGACCTGGCTAAGGAGGTACTAACATATGTTTTCTGTTGTTAGAAAAACTTCTGTTACCTCTCGATTTCTCAACTTGAAGGAGGGAAGTTGTTAGTAAATAGGAAAAACAACAAAAAATTACTGTGCGGCATGTAATATAATTTGGAGTAAGCAGGTGTCTTTATTTACACAGGCACGAATATCAGAAAGTTTGAGGACCAAGAAAATAGGAGACACTGATAAATCCCTTAACTCTTTTAGATTCCTGTTTATAAATTGGGGAAAACAATAGCTACTTATTTTCATTTAAGTAATTTCCATAAATGGAAATTTTAAAATTTGAAACATTAAGCAAATGAAATGGACACAAAAATCACTCTTGACAGTGCAAGTTTATACTCAGGGACTTGTAATTTTAAATTGTTCAGAGAAATCACAGGATATTGAAAATATGGATGAGAAGTGCCAGATATGTGAGAAATTAGTTCTTGAATTAATGTTCGTTCAGGTTGTTAAAGCAAGTCCACTCGTTCCCCCCAGGCAGATATTTTGAAGGTTGTACTGCCTTTATTTTCTAGACAGGAGGGAAGAGAACAGGAATTTAATCATATCTGTGTATGTGCCATGTGCCTTAGAAGCTGTTCAATAAATATTAATTGATGAGGATGATATTACAAGGACAGTTTGGTGAAATGGATTTCTAGAAGTCAGCCTTAGGCTATTGTGCTGCTGTGACTAGATGTTTCCAACATCTTGCATTTAATTCTATCTTTGTAAGATAGTCATGTTAAAGTAAACATGTTTGATTGGAATTTTGGACCTGTTGTTCTCTCCTTCCTGCTCCCCTCCTTTCTTTCTTCTTTCTTTCCTTCCTTCCCTCCATTCCTTTCTCTCTCTCCTCTTTCTTCCTTTCTCCCTCCCCACCTTTTCTTCTTCTTTCCTTTTCTCTACATTGCTTGCTTATACACATGCTTTTAAACCATAATCCCATCAAGTTTAGTTATTTTGCTAATTTTTTCTTCAGTCTTGTCTACACTGGCGTTTACTGTTTGTTCAATCATGCTTTGCTCTGTTTTTTGTTCTCAAAATAACCTTACTTTATGTGCCATTAATTTATCTCTTCAATGTCTTTTCTGAGTGATGTTAGCTTAATGGCCTCCCTAAGTCATGTTTTTTTTTTTTTTCTAAGTTTTCTTACCTCTGCTATTACCTCTTGTTCTGAAGACTAATAGTCAGTGGTATTTGAGCAGTCTTCTGAGACAAGCTATTCTGAAGCAGTTGAACTGAGGGAGAGTGTAGCTTTCTGATATAGAAAAAATTAAACCTGAAACAGAGAGAAAAAGAGAGAATCAATGAGGAAACACTCATACTTTGACAATCTTTATACTGACTTTCCTTATTCGTACAGATACAGGCTTGCTGATAAATCAGTCTTTAGCCTCAGCTTTGGATAAGCCATTCATTGACAGTATGTATGTGAATCCTTTTATTTGTCTCAGCTGCTCTAGCCACTAGTACCTGACAAGGGTCTTGAGAAGCCTGGACTCAGCCGCCCGGACCCCTGCTCCCCCAAACAGTGTTGGTTCTGTTTCTCAGGGTGAGCACCTGGCCTGGAACCCTCTGGATTCTTCCCATCCTGTTTGCTGCACCTGAGGCGATAGCCATGCCTGGGTAGTCTTTTCTTGGTCTAAAAACACACTGAGTTTGTGGTTATGGTATATCCTAGTTGTATTTAACAGTTTATACACCTATTTCTCATCCTTCCCTTAACTTTAGAGAGAAAAAGGGAAGTCATAGTCTTTATGTCATGTTAAAATGCAAAGTCTCCAGAGTCTTTTCTTCAAGTTCTATCTGTAATTTTATGACATTTGTTAGGAGAAAATGATAAAAAGCATCGCGAGTCTTTTTCATCTGGAATATCTTCTGTGGACTATTCATATGTTTTGCAGTCCCCTCACAAAACCAACACAATGAAATAAAAATAATAGTAGCTGAGGTTTGAATGTCCTAATCCTTTACACAGATCAACTCATTCAATCTTCATGACATCCATGGGGTAGATGCTGTTTTAGATCTGGGACTATCTCTCAAGATCCAGAATTTAGGGTGGCACCTGTGGCTCAAGTAGTAGGGTGCCAGCCCCATATGCCGGAGGTGGTGGGTTCAAACCCAGCCCTGGCCAAAAACCACAAAAAAAAAAAAAAATCCAGAATTTAATATATTATTATGGCTATAATGTGCAGGGTAGCAGACTTTATGTTGAGCTCAGCAACACAACCCAGAGTAGATTTATGATTTAATTTTTACCTTTGCTAAGTGTGTTTCCCTAAGTCCGACAAAGTGATCAAAGTGATGGGGGTCAATAATGGATATACTTTCCCTTAGCAATTGGTTCTTAGAAATAAATAAGCTAATAAATAATTATCAGACCTGACAGTGGAGGGGCCAGGGAAGAGCTGTTGAAATCGACAGGAACTTTGGGATTGGAGCTGGCAGATCAGTTAAGAGGCTGCTGAGTGAGTGCTTTGTTTAATCAGAAGTTTTGATGCACACCTCAGTTAGCAAGATCTCTTTGGGGGAAAAAATAAAGATAACTGAAACAAAGGCCCAGATCAGCAAATTTCTAGTCTAAGATAAATCAATCACAGCTCATTCTTACCAGTTACTTCCCAGAACCCAATGTGGTAATCTTCTACTTTAGAATGAGAGAAAAGCAAGAAAGAAGAGCTAGGAAGCCTTAACATATTTAATATATATTTTTTAATTTACTCACTGCATGCCATATAGGGGCCTTCCTTTTCTTTTTTAATTAGATGTCTGGTGATTACAGGTGCTTAATATGGTTGAAACTTACAGGTGGTCCAGGATAAATGGAAATTGGCTGTCTGTACATAAAGTTTATCCCAGAAGCCATTCTGTGATATTTCTTTTCTGCATTATTTTTAATATCAGGTTCATGCTGATTCATATGGTGCTTAGCACAGTAACTCTTACATAGTGTAAAAGCAATGTGGTTTTGATTGAATGTAAATGCTAGCATGGGTTAAATTACTGCACTCTTTATGGCTATTTTTTCTGATCAGAATTCTTGATAGCAGTAAGGATAAGACTAACCCTCAGTACATGGCTAGAGAAAAGAACGCCCATTGGGAAATGACCAGTAAATAGTTTCTTTGCCTTCTAACTATATAACTGTATTACAAGGCCTTAGACCAAATACAGTTGGCCTGTGTTTAAGTTCCCAGTATCCTAATCCTTGTGAAAATTTAGGTAAATTAGTCACAGACTCATTTTCTTCATAAATAAGGGGAGGTTCATATGTGTTTTCAAGAACTTTATGAGAATTAATGGAGAAATTGAAACTAAAAACCTTTTCTTGAGGCCTCATACTTACTAAAGGAATAAGAAAGGAATGCTATCTCAAATAACTTGAAGTTCAAGAGTCTGGGCAGTTCAGGCTGAGAAAAAAGCCCATGACCTTCTGCTAATGTCCTTTTGCTTTATATTGGGATAAGAGAGAATGAGGACCAAAGACCCCATTCTTGGCAAGGGAACAACACCCCCAAGAAAGGGAGAAAAACAGAGAAATAAGCTGAGCAAGGCAGGATAAAAACAGTTTAGTTAGCTTAATTTTAATATAACAGTTAAATTAGTTGTCTGGGCAGCTTCTGCTTTTACTGGATCCTGGCCTGTGAGGGATACAGCTTGCAGACATCTCTGCTGGGTCTCTAAGCACTCTGAAGAACAACAGCCATAGCAGAAGCTGCATGCAAGGCCTGGGAAGGAGCATTAACCAGGCCGACCCCTGCCCTGTCAACAGTCAAAGCAAATACCCATTGTGGGGATTTGTATAATGGCCAGGGCAGAGATCAAGGGAACTGCTTAAGTCCTGAGATATGGGCAGGAGGGCATGTACCCTAACCATGGGGGAATCACCTCCAGGTGGAGATAAGGGGAAATTTCCTTTTTACCCATCAATTTTTCAGAGGACAACTGATGCCATCGCATCTGCTCTACAGAGCACTAGAGGGTTTAACCTTTCCCAAGGGATCTGGGTGTGTGTGACCACAGACAGGAGGCTGCTCCCACACAAAGCTTAGGTTTCAGATTTTGCAAGGCTGCTCAGACCCTTTAAGTTAAAGATTATAGACAGAATAAGAACTAACATGCTTACTCAGACCAACTGTTGACATTTTTACTCCCTTCCTCAGCTTGTCCTTTGGGCTAAATGAGAAATTAGGCTTCAATAAAAACTGGGTGGAACAAACACTCAGCACCACTCACTGAAGCCCCACAAGGTTAGCTGTGGTCCCCTGGGTCCCACCTTTGAAACTGTATTCTGTGTGTTCTGTTTCTTTATCTCTTGCTGCTCTTTACTTCATTTTCCCCCCAGCCAATCACTGCTGGTTTCACAAGTCTTAAAGGACCCAGCCCCCAGGATGAAAGCCCAGCAAAAAACACTTTTTATTTGGCCTCTATAAAGTCTATTTCTACTCCTTAAGTCTCATATATAATGCCATTTTCAAGGGGTGGTCTAACTATTTCAGAAGTAACAGAAAAGTTCATTACTTATTCTCATACCACATCTGTAAGGCAAATCAAGAGTTCTTATAATTATCATGATATTGAGTACAAATTATTAGAGTGGTAATAAATTTTAATTATCTTTATAAAAAAATAAGAAAAATAAATATAACATTGCTGCCACTTTTCATAATCACTGATCTAGGGTGTAATATTCTCATAATCTGATATGCAATGTATGAGGTGTTCCTTGGCTTTTGAGGTCCTTATAGAAGCTTCCATGCTCATTTCTGAGAAAGCTGAGAAATATGTTTCCAGCTCCAACATTGCTTAAGAAAAGGAATATCAATATACCAAGTTCTGCAACTCTGACAAATAACCAGATCTGTCCTTTCTAAATCTCAATTTCCTATTTCTGTCATCAGAAAAAAAGTCTGCTTTTCTAGCCTATTTTTGAACAATATTTCTTAGAATTAGGTTTGTTTGTTAATATTTAGCTTATTTCTTTTTGGGAGATGATTACTTCTAATGTGATCCACCAGTTTATCTTCCATTTTAGAGAAAACTTTAGAAATAATAAAACAAACAATAAATAAAATAAAAAAGGAACTCCTAGCCCTGAGCACACAATGATACCTAATCCTTTTAATCACCAGAGTGCATTCTAAACATTTTCAGTCATCTCAAGAGTATTGCTTTATTTTTCTTTTTACTTTTTCTTTTTTAATAGTAAAATAATTATCACAGTATTCTTAAGATAACCAAACAAAGAGGAAAGAAGGATGGAAGTATAGGTGAAACACATATATGCCTCTGACCAAAAAAGCTGTTTGAGAGGGAGCAATGAAAAAACTTTGTGCAGGCATACTTGTAAGAAACTGAGGCAGAATCCCATGTGGCCAGGTTGGTTGTGAGCCTAACATGACCAAGGCTTTGTCTGGAATAGCATTTCCAGACTGTGGTAAGGACTTAAGGCTGACTTTATAAGGCCAATAAAAAAGCCCTTTAGAAAACTGGCCAGATATCCATCAGTAACCTTTCCTGATGAAGTGATGAAGGTTGCTTGCTGATGGGTCCGAGAATGGAAATGTGCTAGGGGACCTTAAGAGAAGAGGAATTTACCCAATGCGTACAGGTATCTAATGGCACAGATAAAACTTGGGTTCATGAAAGGCTTTTGAGAAGTCTAGCCTGAATATTCCTTATAAAAGAGTCCAGCAAAAACCCCTGACTTAAGGCCTATGTGAGAGCAGAGCTTTGCACACAAATTCCTGTATGCCCAAGAAGTTTCTTTAAGCTTTGTTTAAAGACCCGAAGTAACAGCCTCCAAATGGCAAGACCAGCAAGGGCAGGTATTCAATCTACCTTGTTCCTCCCTAGCCTCAGGCTTCATCAGATAAGAACAAAGAAGTAATGGCTAACAACATGTTCTCCATTAAGATTGGGTTATGTTGAAAGGGTTATGTTACAAGGTGTATGTTGAGTGGATTATCAGATATCACATGATGTTTAATTGGATCAATGAGGTCATTGCTGTATGTACAAAATTCCCTATATAAGCCAATGGCAAATAAAGAAGCTCTCCATTTTGCCTGAGCAAGCAGATGGTCACCTTTATTTAAAACACAATTTCAATAAATGTGCTTATTCTCTGTGACATTGCTTTTCCATGAAACCCATATGGCAACATTCTGGTGCCGGAACAGAGTCTTAGGCATAGGCCCTAATGACAGGAAGGAAGGAAGGAAGGAAGGGAGGGAGGGAGGGAGGGAGGAAGGAAGGAAGGAAGGAAGGAAGGAAGGAAGGAAGGAAGGAAGGAAGGAAGGAAGGAAGGAAGGAAAGAAAGAAAGAAAGAAAGAAAAAGAAAGCAAGAACTTCTTGGAAAAGATAGACACAAGTTCAATATCAAGCTTTGCCACTTTTCAGCCTTTTAATCTTCAGTTAAGTTTTAAACCATTTTGAGTCTCAGTATTCTCAGCTTTTTGTGCCTGTATATCAATTATATGGTAGTAATTCAGTGAGTTAATTTATATAAATACTTATCTCAATGCTTAAGAAATATAACAATCAATACATATCTATTATTTTTATTTTTATCCTCCCTCTGTTCTTCAGTCATGAACCATGGTACTTTCAGAGCTGGAGAAAATGTATCTGTAGCAATTTAGGTTGTTATTTTTTTTCTGAATCAGAGCAATCATTTTTGGATATTATTGAGGAAGGAGATATCTAAATTAGATGAGCTCAGTTTATAACCTTCTTCTAGATTTATGTTCCTAGAATGAGGAAAAGCAGCCCTAATTTGTCAGTGTCCAAATTCCTTTATGTTGAGGTATACAATAATGCACACAAATGATGCTGACCCTCCAGGAGGAGACACGGGAACAACTGTACTGACCACAAAATGAGAGAAGGGTAATGAGATGTCCTAATGTTTTAGGAAATTTAGTAAAATAACAGTTATTATCATATTTTATGGTTAATTCTCTTGTTCCTATTATGGTTTTAGCAACTTAGGCAACCACAGAAATGTTAGTCTTAGAATACTGCCATCTCTTTGACCTCAGGTATACAATGCTTGAATCTGGGAGAGCAGGACCAACTATATCATTATATAACATCTTCAGTCACTTCTGGAAACTCTACAGCAGAAAGTTACAAGGAAGGACATCAATGTCTTTTCAAGAGTAACTAATATTGACTTCTATCAATATTATCTATAACCAACCTTGGAAAATTCAGGGTCATTGGCAAGAACAGGGCCATCCTAAGTGGGAATTAGAAGACCATCCTTGCTTTAAAGCTGTGAGCGGAGACAGCCTTAATGAACAAACATGTGAAAGCCAACCTCACGTGGTAGACAAGAAGAGAATTTTATAGAGGACAGTGTGTTCGTCTACGAGGACTTACAGCTCTGCTCAGGGGGAATTTGAGCAGGGCTGAACTTCTCATGAGCATACAGGCATAGGCCTGTATACGTGCCATGTGGTACGTCTTTCATTATTCTCACACCCACACCTCATCCCTAAAACTTTTAGGAACAAGGAAAAACTTAAACATGTTAAATTCTAAATTAGCCACATGACCTGTCAAGTTTGCATATAGATATTCTCAAGAAGTAGACACGTCTGTGAGTCGTTCAATAATTTGCTGTATGTATAAGATGAGAGAGATGGGTGAACATGGTAGCAGAGGACCAAGAAAAAATAAATTTAAAGGGAATATTTTAAGTGTTTATATTTTCAGTTCTGGCCTATATGTTGCTTTTTTAAAAACTATACTAGTGAATTTTAATTGTAAAAAATTGGTCAACCTAAAGCTAGTGGTTGACAGAAACACAACTGAGTTGTTTGGCAAGCACCAAGTATTTTCCTCCGAATGTTCACCAAAGAGCACCATTCAGTGTAAGGAAGTAATTGACTCTGCTTTTAAAACCTGCTCTCAAGTAGATATTTTTAACATAAAGTCAGTTTTTTTAAACTGAATTGTTTTTCTCCTTTTGCAGAAATTGAAGTTCAGAGAATTGTCACTTATTTTTAAGTTTCACAAAAACAAATGCCTAGTACTATTCACAATAGAAAAGGCAGATGGCCCTTTCTAAAGGGACCTTTATAAAGCAAGCTGAACTGATTTTGTTCCAACCTTTGAGCCTCTAGTAATATACTTGAAATCATGTATGATGTACTCTTTTTCTTTAGCTAAAATTTTACCACTGACGGTAAGCACATTTGTTAATGTCTCATAGCCCTTTATCAAATGTGACTTAGGTTTTGATATTTTGTTTGAAAATAACACTAGGTCTCCCTCAGAGTAAAACAGACAATGAAATTGAAAAAAAAATAGCGTAAAAAATATTATGTTATAGTCTTATTTCTTATTTTAAAAATCTGTGCAAGAGGGTCGTAGAAACCAACCTAGAAGGTCATGGCAAGGAGCCCTTGTGGGAACCATCAAGGGAGTAGAAACCTGATTATGGTTCAGATACGGTGCAGGGCCAGGTCAGACCTTGTGATATCACAGGGCATCTGGGTCAGCGGGAACCCACAGCGGGAGGCGGGAGGTTTGACTTCCTCCTCCTTTCAACTTTGTTTTCTTGTTAAATGACATATTTATTGAAGATGTAAAAATTGTAATTACATGCTGGTTCTGGACTTTATTACTTGTGAATCCTCAGATTCATAAAGCATCACTTTACAATTCAATGAAGAAATAATAAATACCTCATATTGTCATCATAAGCTGTAGGTGGGTTAAATAGTGGAACGTGCTTAGCACAGTTGCTCACACATAAACACCTCTCAGTAACTGTTAGCAATTGGGACATAGCAGGGCAGAAATCATAACACAGGGATAGATAGTCTGTCTCTTGTGGGCATCTTCCAACACTGTCATGGTTATTCTTATCAGAAGGGTTATCCTGCCCCAGGATACGCAACTCTATGGGACCGCCCGTGATCTTCACTGACTAAGAAAGGAAATGCTGGAGTTAAAAAATTAAGATTTTATTTACTTGGTTTGGGAAAAGATTGAGCACATTAATTTAGCAGGTCTTGCATGTGAAAAGAAAGGGAGAGATGCATGAATTTCTAAACTGAATGCTGTAAATGAGCTTCACTAGAAAAAAAGATTTTCCACAGCAATATTAATATACTAAAAATGAATAATGACAATGAACATCTATATCCATAAACATTTTTTTTCAATTTATAAATTGATTGTCTCAGTCTTAACTTATTTAGAACCCATGGATATTCTCCATTTCAGTGACTGCCTTTCACCAGATAAAACAAAAGTGTAATTCAGAAAGGTTCAGCATCTCATAGCCAGATGTCCTAATTTGGCGCTCTGTTCTTGGTCTCTCTCACACACCCACACACAAACATACATACATTCATGTATAGTATAAATACATAGCCACATTTAGGTGCACACACCCGAGAGAATACACTATCTGTAGCAATCTATTGAATTTGTGTACTGAATATATTCTGCCATATATGAACACAAGATTTGAGACCACATAAATAAAGAGGTCAAAAGAATAAAAAAATGACCGAACCATAGCAAAGACACAAACAAACAAAAAATAATCACATAAATTGAAAAGTTTAGAGAATACCCATTTCCAGTTATAAATTATACTTAAATAGTTCAATAAAAATCATGTCTAAATATCTTGATCTGTGCTTTCTTTCCTTGTTTCAGTCTTGTCCAGGGGTGGGGAAACTTTTCCTGTTGGAATGTTGTGTTAATTCTGCTGTAATCAAATAAAACTGCATTCAAGAAATTGCAATTAAGTCTGTTTAAACATGTATATGTATTTTCTAAAAATATAACTACCATGTACTTAAAATTACCAAATGAAAACTATTTTGTAATTTTAAAGTGAATTTACCTTTTTAATGACTTTGTTGTTTCCTTTTTTCTTTGGAAAGGATTTGAATATTTGGTTATAGCGTGGAGATCCACAGTTTTGGTTGATCCTCTAGATGGGCTTCAGCCATTTCTGCACTTGAGAGCTAGAATATATAGGTTGAGTAAGATAATGTATGTTCACAACAATTAGTGATTCGAAAGCAAGGAAGCATTTTACAGGCATGTTGCTGAAGGTGTGGGTATTCTACATTTTTCCATATTTGAACTGGATCTTTCTTAGCATCTAACAATAACTTTAAAATGTCATCTACTGAGAACTCAATCAATTCCATCTGTAGTGCTTTAAGTATTTTCATAGTATCAACTAGGTGAGGCTGAAATGGTAATTGAGTGTGATGTCATGACTCTCAAAGAAGGTGAACCTTTCATTTTATTTTCCAATTAATCGGTCTATAACAGCTTGATATTCTCCAAATGATTCCCATCTGTCAGTCTGCCCATCAATGGTCTTGTCATCTTGGGAAAATGTTCATGTAAAATTTCCTTTTGAAGAAGAAGTGTTTTGAAAAAATAAAACATTTTTGAAATGCTTGTTTTTGTTTTTGTTTCATTTTTTGTTTCTTTTTTTTTTTTGCCAAATAACATATGCAGACTTAGTTTTACCTTGCAAAGAAATATTCAAATAATTTTGGTTTGACATCACACAGAATGCTGCATTCCTACAGAAACATTCTTTCAATAATTCATATTATTAATTCAATTATTAGTAAAATTTAACTGTCTGTTCTCAAAGAGATAAAATTTTAGCCAGCACCTGTCCTGCAATAGCCAATACACTTTAGAATAATAAGACAAATCCAACGACTACTTCATCATTCAACTTTACAAGGTTACAAAATGGACAATGATATGTTGCATTTCCATGAATATAGTGAACAACAATATTTATGACTTGTTCCAAAGTGTCCCTTAAGACAGTAGCTTTAGCACAGAGATTTCATTGATACATGATATAATGACAAGGAAAGAGTGTCTGAATCTATAAGTTTTTTTTTTTGTCTCTGTGACATAAAGGATCTGTACATACACTCCTAAATTTACCAAATTTAGTCCAATGTCAAGACATTTATTTTGCAAGTTGTTGAAGATGTCTATCCCTCATGCCCTGTTGACAAGGGTGCCTAAAGCGAATAACTCTTTATAGCAAAGAAACTCTCCTACTATGAGTAGAACCTGTTATGTTAATATACTTTTTGTTTGTTTGTTTGGGATTCATTTGGGACACAAAGAATTAGGTTACACTGACTGCATTTGTTAGGTAAAGTCTCTCTTATAATTGTGTCCTGCCTCCAAGAGGTGTGTCACACACCTTGACCCTCACTCCTCCCCTCCTCAATCCTCCCCTCTCCTCACTCCCTCATTCCCCTAACTCCTACCTTGTATTCATCTAATCTATGAAGGCAGTAGATGATCTAATTAGATGATCTAATCTACTGCCTTCATATTAGAATTAAGTACATAGGATTTTTGCTTCTCCTTTCTTCTGATATTTACTAAGAAGAATGTGTTTCAACTTAATCCAGGTTAATACAAAAGATGTAAAGTCTTCATTTTTTTAATGGCTGAACAGTAGTCTATGGTATACATATACCACAGGTTGTTAATCCATTCCTGGGTTGGTGAACATTGTGGAACCAGTTATGAACCAGCGCCAGGTCAGCAGTATCAGTTGATTCATTGTAAGTGATTGAATAATATATATTTTCCTTTGGAAGTAATGCATGAATTTGGTCTGTTAAGTTGAAGGCTGATTCATGCTGCTGATCAGTTATGTACAAATCACTATCTCATTGAAAGAGGTAGTCATTTTTTGTGCTTTGGAATGTTACTGGTGTCTAACCATCCTGCAACTTTGACAAGGCATACTTTCACAATCTCTCCCCTTATGTGGGTTGTCTCTTGATCTTGTTCATTGTGTTCTTTGTTATGGAGAAGCTTTTTAGCTGGATATGATCCCATTTTCCAAATATACTTTGGTTTCCTGGGCTTTGAGGGTATTACTCTAGAAGTCCTCACCTGGACTATGTCCCAAAGCCTTTCCCCAATAGTTTCCACTTTCACAGTTTCAGTCTTTAAGTCTTTAATCCATTTTTATTTGATTCTGTTTATGATCATAAATAAGGGTCTAGTTTCATTCTTCAGCATTTATATATCCAGTTTTTCCAGCAACATTTATTATAGATACTGTTCTTTCCCCACTGTATGTTCTTGGCAACTTCATCAAGGATAAGTTCATTAGAGTTGTGTGGATTTATTTCTGCATTCCCTATTCTGTTCCACTGGTTCTGTGGCTGGTTATATGCTAAAAACAAGCTGTTTTGCTGACTGCAGATTTATAGCATAATTTTAAGTCAGGTAATGTGATTCCTCCTTTTTTTTTCACCCCCCTCAGGATGGCTTTGGCTATTTTGGACCTTCTATGGACCCATATAAATTTTAGGATTTTTTTTTCTATATTGGTGAAGAATGTCATTAGTTTATTGATGGGAATTTCCCTGAATCTGTAGGTAGTATGGACATTTTAACAATATTGATTCTTCCAATGCATGAGCATGGAATATCGATACATTCTGTGTCCTCTTGCATTTCATTCATCAATGTTTTATAGTTTTCATTGTAGAGATCTTTCAATTCTTAAGTTAAGCTTATTTTATTTGTAACTATTGTAAATGAGATTACATTATTGGTTTCTTCTTCAGATTGTTTCCTGTTAGGAAAAAAATGCTACTGGTTTTTGTATGTTTATTTTGTCTCCTGAAACTATACCATATTTGTTCAATAGTTCTAATAGTTTGTGTGTGTGTGTGTGTGTGTGTGTGGTGTGAACTCTATATTTCCCTAGATGTGAGGTCTAACAATTAACTTTGCAAACTCATCCTAGAGAAAGTGCCACCCCCCTCATGGCTGAATATCACTATAGTGACCTTCAAAGCACTCCCCAGGGAAGCTGGGCACCAACACCAGCACTTTGTCCATCCTTCAAAGCAATTTTGGAGCCCTTTCTGGAATGGCCATCAGAGTTGTCAATGTATTAACTTTTTTTGTCCTTAATGTTATCAAAATGTCTTCATTTCTACATTTTCTTTATTTTCTGATAAAGAAAAAGTCATGGGAAGCCAGATAAGGTAATATGGGAGGGTGTTCCAATACAATTATTTGTTTACTGGCTAAAAACTCTCTCATAGACAGTGTTCATCAGTGAGCTTCTTTGGGACCATCTTGCACACACTTTTCTCATGCCACGATTTCCAGTTGGTATTTTCCTAATTGTTTCTCCATAGATGTTTACCTTGTCTGCTATTATTCTCACAGTCAATAATTTCAATGCACAATTTGATAAATTTTTCCAGTTCTACTTGTTACAGGCCACCCTGAGCTCTATTCATCACTACCACTTTCTCTACCCTCAGAAAAATGTTTAATCCATTTTGTGCACTGCTTACATCTTCATGAAATTATCCTCATAAAGTTGGACTAATGTTCTTGATTTCACTCCCATTCTTCTCAAGTTTAACAAGATATTTAATGTTTAGTCATTGCTTTAATTCAAGCTCCTACATTCTAGCAATGTCCCACAAACACACTCATACTAATGAATGTACTCAGCAAGACCCCACCACATGTTGACACAAACACAACTGTGAGACAGTGATGTGCCAAGATTATGAAACCTTATGGTGTTATTCAGTCAGTGCTGGCAAAGTAAGCACATGGTGGCAAGCTTGCATATAAAATCATGTCACCTACAGACAAGGATCATTTGACTTCCTACTTTCCAATTTGGATGCCTTTCATTTCTTTGTCTTTGTGGATTGCCATAGCCAGACCTTCCAGTACTATATGGGACGACACTATTGAAAGAGGGCATCCTTGTCTTGTCCAGATCTTAGAGGAAAGACTTTCAATTTCTCTCCATTCAGTGTGGTACTAAATGTGAGTTTGTCATACGTGGCTTTCACTGTTTGACACATTTTCTACACTAATTTTTGAGAGTTTTTATCATGAGTTGATGTTGACTTTCATCAAAAGATTTATTGTGAAGTGTTTTTCCTTTGCTTTGTGGATATGATGTATCACATCTCCATATGGTGAACCATCCTTGCATTGATAAATCTCACTTGAACATGTTAAATAATCTTTTTAATGTGCTTTAGTTGATTTGTTAGTATTTTGTTGAAAACTTTTCACTGATGTTCATGAGAGAGATTGGCCTATCGTTTCTTCTTTTGTTGTATTTTTGTCTGGTTTTGGTATCAAGGTGATACAGGTTTCACAGAATGAGTTTGAGAATATTCTCTTCTCCTCAATTTTTAAAATAGTTTAAGTAGCATTGGTATTAGTTCTACATAAAATGACTTGTAGAATTCAGCATTGAGGCCACTGGGTCCTGGGCTTTTCTTTGTTAGGAGACTTTTAATTGCTACTTTTATCTCATTGTTTGTCATTGATTTATTTAGTTTTTTAGGGTGTCTTCAAAAATTTTCAGCTGCATAATGGATATAGACCAGATTTGCAACTTCTCATCTCAACTTAGTGTTTCTTGCCAAATTCCAATTTTAGGCCTTAGATTGTTTACAAAAGAGAAGATAAAGGAATACTTTTTCTGAAAATAGCTTACATTAACTTTTTTAAAGTTAAATTTTAAAATTCTCTTATAAATTCATCTATTCCTTCTTTAGAGCTTTGGATTTTGTCAAATAAACTTTTAAAGGAAAAAATGATATAGCCGGGCATTGTGACAGGTACCTGTACTCGGGAGGTTGCCGCAAGGAGCCAGCCACTTGGGAGACTGAGGCAAGAGAATTGCTTAAGCCCAAGAATTAGAGGGTGCTGTGAGCTGTGATGCCAAGGCACTCTACTGATGGTAACACAGTGAGACTCTGTCTCAAAATAAATAAATAATTAATTAATTATTTAAATTTGCCATGTATTTAGTGTTCTCTAATCTCTGTTGAGACTATATCATTGGAATTCTTACATCCTTTGCAATTTCTCACCCAGTAGCTTTTAACTATTTTTCTCCATTAAGAGATTTGCAGTTTGAAAAATTGAGTAATGTAGGTATTACAGATTGAGTAATGTAGGTATTGTTAAATAGTATTTGAACTTCTGTGGCAAATTTCTTACCTATTTTCTTTTTTTACAATCTATTTTCTTATTTTTATCTCCTAACATTTTAAACAGCTCTATGGATATATATCACAAAATTTATTTATCACAGTCACATAATTAAATGACTTTCCCTAAAAACACCATGCAACTATTATCATAGTTCAGGTTATACAACTAACATTACTCCGAACAGTCCCTTCATGCCTCTTTATAGTCAATCCCTGTACCCTCCACTGAACCCAAATGACCACTGACGGACTTTGTGTTCTTAAATTTTTACCTTTCATAGTATTACCATGGAAATGGAAGCATGTAATAAGCTTTCATTTAGCAAGATATATCTGAGGGCCATTTGTGTGTCAGTGGTTTTTTCCCTTTTAATTGCCCTGTAGTTACATTCTGTGGCTTTCCCACATTTTATTTATCCTCTTGCTTCTTGATAAACATTTGAATTGTCTCAAGATTTTAGCTAAAAATATTAAACTAATATGAATATTTGAATACAAGTCTTTGTGTGAACATCTGCTTTATTAATTTGGCTAAAAATCAAATATTAGAATAGATGTTTCTAAGATGAATATTTAATTTTTAATGAACAGTCAAATTTGTTTTTTAAATTAATTGTAGTATTTTACATGTTTCCTGGCACAATATGAGAATTCTAGTATTTTTATATCCTTGCAAAAATTAGTTTCATTAGATTTTTGGTTATAACCATTCTCATAGGTGTGGAGTGGTCTTAAATTTGTGTTTTTAATTAATAAATTAGTTGATCATATATTCATGTGTTTATTAACCATTCAAATTTCCTTTTGGTTAAATGTCATTTCAAAACTTTTGTTAAAAAAATTTGTTAATTTCAAAATGGATTGTTTGTTCTCTTATTTAGTTTTGATAGTTTATTTCACATACAGTACAATTTCTGGACTTGATTTGTTATTTTCAAATTTCTCCTAAAAATGTGATTTATCTTTTACTTCATATTGTTTTAAAGAGTAGATATTTTTAATCCAATTTCTTTTTTTTTTTTTGATGGATTCTGTTTTAGTAGCATATCAATAAACTTTTAGCCTAACCCAATGCCAGGAGATATTTCTTCTATGTTTTCTTTTAAAATTGCAGCGTTTTCATTCTTCCACTTATATCTACCTTTGATCCATTTTTTATTAATTTTTATGCATGATGTGTGGAAAAGGTCTAAGTTAAACAAGAGACAGATAAGTAGGCTTGATTAAAACAAAAAAAAATGTTCACCAAAATAAAATAAAAGAATATGTGAGTCACAACTGTGACAATATTTACAAAGCATCTCTATGACAAAGGACTACTATTCAGGATATATAAATAACTTTTATAATGTAATATTAAAAAGGCAAATAATCCAGTCAAAGTGGACAAAATATTTGAAGATACACTTCACTTAGTCTGTGCACGATGAACAAGATGTGAAAAACATTTAACTTCAGTTAGTCACCAGGTAAATGCAAATTAAAACCCCAATGATAGACATGCTCAACAAAATGACTAAAATAAAAGCATTTACACCAAAGAAAAGTTGGTGATAATGTGGAACAATAGATACCTCACTCTTGTACCTTCCTGATGGAAGTACAAAATGATAGCATCTTCAACAATATTCTGGGAATTCCTATGAAAATATAAGGCACCAAGCTCATGACCCAGAAATTTTGCACTTGGATGTTTACTCCACCAGAGTATAATATATGCTCAAGAGCACTGTGCAACAATATTAACAGCAGTTTGGTTTTAATATCCGAAGTAGAACAGTCCAGGTGTTCATCCATAAGAGAATTGCATCAGTGTGCTTGATATACTAATACAATAGAATTCTGTTCCATGATAAAGAAGAACTAAACACTGATAAACACAACACCATGGATGAATCTCAAACACTTCATGCTATGTGTAAGAAGCTTTGCCCTAAAGAGTATCACTGAACTTACATGAAAAGATGTACTATGCAAAATATACCATGCCAGACAAAATCAAGGTAGTAATTGTTTCTGGGAGGGATAGGGATTTGGATAGACTATGAAGGGGTGTGAGAGGAAACAATTTGGGGAGAGGTTAGTGCTCTATATTTTGATAGAGGTTTGGGTTACATAAGTATATGTAGATATTTGATAAAATTCAGTGAATGTACATTAAATACTGTGCACTTTGTTATGTACCTTTAAAATACAAAACAAAAAAAATTAGGCCATTTTGACCTCTCTCTCATAAAATTTAGACGGAACTATTTAGGAGGAAGTGCACTTCTAATTGCAATTAATTAGAACTGTATCAGAAATATTGCTTTAAATACATTGAAATTTTAGATTCAGGGATGTATTGACGTATGGCCAAATGAATAGATATATGAACAGGAAGTATAGCAGAATCACAAATGTTGTACTTAAGAGGTGGGCTTGTAGGTTTGCAACCTAAAATTCTTTCAACTTTTCTTCTTTAAGAAAGATTGGTTATCTTTACCTATTTTATCGATTGTACATTTAAGATGCCTCCATTTTACTCTATTTGAATTTTATCTCAATAGGAAACAACACTTTAAATCTTTGTTTTAATTTAATTTGAATGAAATATTTGAGAAAACTGTGTGTATTGAACTGATTTAAGATAATTATTATAGGAAGATTGGCATATGTTTACATTTTCTGTTTTGAAGTAGGGAAAATTTCATCAGGTTACCAAATTATATAGAATATTGCATATTTAGTAAATATTTTCAGAAACTATTAACATTCTCTCCACAAATACTGACATGTTAATAAAATAAACATTTATTTAGAACCCAGGGTGCAATAGAAGTAAAAGAAATAAAGGTTTAGACTCCTTGCATCAACTAACTGGCACTGTGTTGGTTAGCTTAGAGAGTAACGATGAGGCTGATAGTCTTTGGCATGCAGTTCTTAGAAGAGTTGCAGGCAATTTCAGATCAATTTGAAGGTAACAATCTATGAGATCATGAAGTACGCAAGGTTAACTCAAGTTGTCTACAGTGATTGAGAAGAAATGCATTAGTCTAGCAAAGATATAAATTTTTAAAAGTTCATCTAATCCCTCTTAGAATGAATCCTTATACAAAAATTCCCACATGCAGAACAAAGTTTATTTCACCAGAGAGTTTTGTATTATTCATAAAAACACATCACTTCATAATATTTCTTTCTGAAGACTTCCTACAGTGATTTTTTGATACTGTCTTTCTCAATGGAGTGCTGTCAACTGGGCCTTCACAGTTGTGCCTTATACTAAGGGCCTATGACGCTGGGCTGGTATAAAAACAACAATCTATCCATATGTTCAACTCCACTCAATGTTGAATAATAGAAAATACTTCATTTATTTTTAGAAAACAGAAACATTATACAATATAATAAAAATTTCTCAAGAATTTTTAAAATGAATATGTGAATTCAGATACAAGTTTTTTTTTTTTTTTGTACTAGACTGCTTCAGGCTCTGCCTCTGGCTCTTCATGAAGGCCGACATTAATTGAAGGAATGTTGATGAAGAAGTTAGGGAAATTCTGCAACTGAAACACAGGATAAAGAATAACATTATGTAGAAATCTTCTGATATGGATTTCTCCCAGCAGGTACAGCTTGGTAGAAAAAGACACTTCTCCCCCCTCTCAGATGGTGCTTCTGCAGGGGGTACTTTGATGTTAGACTTAATCATTGTAGTTAAAACCATCCAGAGAGGTGTTTAACATCTGGTTCCAAATAACAGGCATGGGGTTCTGTTACTATAGGTCATAAAATGTCATTGTCACTCCATCAAGGAATATATATAACTCAGCAAGAGAATCTGAACTAATTTCAGGGTGCACAGTTACAATAATTGCTTCAGAAGGGGAGAGCTACACTGGAAAAGTATCTAAACAGGATCAGGTTTTACCCTCTCAGCTCTGAAAATATAATTTCTGAGATCCAGAATTAAGGGCATAGTGGCAGTTTTCGAGAACCAAGCTATGTCACTTGTACTAACATTTTAAAAAATGGATCCAATAAGGCATGGGTAGACTAGCAAAATAACAAAAGGGTGATTAAATTCACTTTGGTCATTTTGTATTAATATCCAAAAAGGTAAACCTAAAGCAACAATTTTTTTTATATATTTTGACTAATGTATATGTATAAAAAATTACTAAATATATAGTAGTTATGTAAGGCCAGACATTTAAGTTTGCAGATTCATCCTAGAAGTGTTACTTAACTCATTGCTGAATATTACTATGGTCACCAGATGACCGAGGGCATACTTCAAAGGTCAGTTGTGATATTCCCCAGTAAGGTACGTAGCACTTTTTCTAGGATGAGTTTGTGAACTTAATTGTCAGACTTTATATGATGACGTCTCTGATTTCTATTGCAGAAAAAGATTTTAAAATTGCTTTGAAAGTTGGACTAGGTGCTGGTGTTGGTGAGTAGCTTTCCAAAAGGAATACTTTAAAGGTGACCGTAGTGATATTTGGCAATGAGCTATGTAACACTTTTTTTCTAGGTGGAGTTCTCAAACTCAGTCGTCCAACGTAGTATATTTAGTAGTTAAGTTTACATCAGTGTATTAATTCTCAGTAGAGAAAATATTGCTGGTAAAAACACATTCTTCCAGGTTTAGGACTAGGTAATAGAACTGAAGCTGAAAAAGATCAAAAATTGAGCTACCCATAACCCTAGAAGAGACCCAGCGTGATGAAGTACCATGGGAATCACATACATGTTCCGAGAAATTAAGGGAAGAGATGAGAGCAAGTCAAACATTCAAAGAACTACAGAGACATGAAGGAGAAAAAGAACTCAGAAATAACGATTGGATTCTGAAAACAGAACTTATTACTCACTTGGGAAGAAGAGGTTTATTGATTCCTAAACCCTCAGTTATCAACCCATCTTACTTCATAATTTTCTCTGCTAGTTTTGGAATCACGCATAGAGTTGTCATTTTCAAATCTCTAGATTAAAAGAGCACCACTCTTGATTCTTACCCAAGAGTTAAATCTGCTTAGAAAAAAGACAAGGAAATGGCTCCAGGGTCTTCACATGCCTGTATGCTAGATGTCATCTCACCGTAACTTAATTTAAGCCTGCCTCCCACAAGAAAAGTTAATTTTTCCCTATTCATTATTACATGAACATGTCTTATGCCCTCCTGATTCATGCATTTGCTGAATCTTGGCATCCCTACCACAAAAGCCTACTGATTTTGCTCTTCAATTGAATGCTTCTGCTATCTTTGAAAAGATATGAAGAAGGTCCAGCTGTTTGCTAACAATCTAACTTGCCTAATGGCATCTGTTTGTAAGTGCAGGTTGTGTGTAAGTCAGATGTTTGTAACTCAGGGACTGTCTGTAGTTTATCAGTGTTGATATGCTGATCTGTCTGTGAGTTGTCTTCCCTAAATATCTTCCCTAACTCTCTGCTGTGGAAGAGGCACGTCCATGTTGAATGAAGAATACAGAGGCTTTCAAGCTCTGTTTCCTCTTAATACCTTCCAAAATTTTGATAGTAAATGCTAGTCTAGGCTAGATAGTAGCAAGGTCACATAGATAGGAGAGAAGGCAGCAGATGTGGGATGATATGAGATACGTGATTCTTCATCACTGCCTGTCATCCAGTGGACTAATGACTGTGATTACTCATTCAGAACTCATGATCCTAACTCAGCATTCCGATTTTTTTTTTAATGTGAAGGTTCCATGAATGATGGGTTGAACACATGCCTAGCTTCTATTCCTTCATGAATTATATTCTAAGCAGAATTATAGTATAACTTCTTTAGAGGATGGGAGGTTGAGAAACTTAAGTTTGTGTGATTTGTGTGTCTGTGCATGTGAATGTCTGTATAGGGATAAAATCTACAAAAGAAAGCAAAAGCTGTTCTTCCATAGAGAATGACTAAAACTGAAAAGTAAAGACGTGGCAAAATAGGCATGTTATTTAGCGAATGGGGGGAAATACCAACATAATCAGAAGATTTAAAAGATTAATATTAGGTGCTTACCTTCTGGCAAAAGTAACTGTTGAGAGACAAAAATGTGTTTTTGAACTATAGTTATGCAAATAATTTATGAAAATAAACACTAAGTGTAAAATTAAATATAAAGTAAAATTATCTCAGTTTATTAAGTGACAACAAAAATTAAAATGTCTATGCACATAAATACAAAGCATAAGATGTGTGGCTCGGTGCCTGTAGCTCAGTGGCTAGAGCTCCAGTCACATACATCAGAGCTGGCAAGTTTGAATCCAGCCCAGCCTTGCCAAACAACAATGACAACTGCAACCAAAAAATAGCCAGGTGTTGTGGTGGGTGCCTGTACTCCCAGGAACTTGGGAGGCTGAGACAAGAGAATCGCTTAAGCCCAAGAGTTTGAGGTTGCTGTGAGCTGTGATGCTATGGCACTCTACTTGGGGTGACAGTTTGAGACTCTGTCTTATACAAACAAACAAACAACAACAACAACAACAACAAAAAACCCCAGAAAATGTGGTTTTTGACTGGGAATACTATCGAGCTGACGTCTTCCACAGGTTGGTAGAGTGGCATCATTTTAATCAGTGCATCAGGGTTCCAGATCTGCCCTGGGAAGCCTGAGCTCCTCAGCACGCTAAGAGTAAATGTTACTGTCAGTGGCACATTTAAGTGAAAAAAAATTATAAAAATGATGAATAAAGTCAAGACATTACTTTTAAAATATTTAATGAGAAGCATAACTTGTAAGGGAACTAAACACTTGAATCTACATGACTGGATGTTTTCTTCCTAAAGGCAGATTTACCGTGGCGCTATCTAAGGTAAGTATGGCACTTAATTTATGGCATTTAATAGAGAACAAAAATATAGATGATGGGAAAGGGGATGTTGGTGTTTGCCATTGGTATAGACCAACGCTCTTCAAAAGAAAATATAATTCAGTCCACAAATAGGAAATCCATATATAATTTTAATTTTTCTATAACCTACATTAAATAAAGAGTAAAAAGAGAAGGAGCTCAAAGAACTCAATAGCAAGAAAACAAGCAACTCCAAAATAGGCAAAGGATTGAAAGTATTATTTCTTAAAATAATACGTTCAAATGTACAAAAAAATGAGATAAAATAAATCATCAGGGAAATGAAAATAAAGCCACACTATCACCTCACACCAGTTAGGATGGCTATTATTAATAAAGCATGAGTAGAAAGTGTTGGCAAGAATGTGGAGAGAAGGGAACTCTGCTGGTTCTTGCTGGGAAATACCATGGAGGTTTCTGAAAATATTAAAAATGAAACTATCGTATGATATGAAGATTCCTCTTCTGGGTAAATATCCAAAGAAACTTAAATCTGTATGTCAAAGACATATCTGTACTTTCACATAATTGCATCACTTTTTACAAAAGCCAAGAAGTAGAATCAACCTATGTGTTTGTTAATAATTAATTGGTAAAGAAAATGTGATATGGGCCTAACAATGAAATACTATTCATTATAAAAGAAGGAAATCTTGTCATTTGTGATATCACAGATGAACCTGAAGGACAATGTCCTAAGTCAAATAAGACAGACACAGCAAGACAAATACTGCATGACGTCACTTATATGTAGCCTCTTAGAAAGCCAAATGAATACTGTGTTTCCCCCCAAATAAGTCACTGTCTTATATTTATTCTTTTCTCAAGAAGACACACTAGGGCTTATTTTCAGGGGATGTCTCTCTCCACACCAAAATGCATGCATATCTAGGTCTTATTATCTGGGTAAGGCTTATATTTAACAAATGCATAGAAAACCTGCTAGGGCTCATTTTGGGGGTAGGTCTTATTTTCGGGGAAACACGGTAGAAGCAGAGTGGATTGGTGGTTACTACAGGCTGAAAGCGGAGGGGATTAGGGAGACTGGGGTCAAAAGTTACACAATTTCATTTAGGAGGAATAAGTTCAGGAAATCTATTACGTGACGTGGTGACTCCAGTTACTAACAGTGCCTTTCTCATACTCTTAAAAATTACTGAGAGTAGATATTAAATGTTTCACCATAGTGAAATAAATACAGGCAGTAATAAATGCATTAATTTGTTCAGTTTAGCCATTCCTCCATACTTACATACATTAAAGCTCAACGTCATACTCCATAAATATGTACAATTTTTAAAAAAGAATAAATAATACTTCACTATGTGACTTTCTTCAATGCAAAAAAAAAACTTTGTAAGAAATTGATATATGTGCAACATTCACAGCCTATCTGCGTACATGGTCATATTCTCTGCATCAGTAGATATTTTTACTTAACTTTTACTCTCTATTATGCTTATTATATATGTTAATTACAGAAAATACAGAGAAGAATTAATAAACCCCAAAGTAAAAAAGGTGAAAATAATTTTTAATACTATATTTCATTTAACCCAAAATACATGCAATACGATCATTTCAACCCATGATCAACATACCTGTCACTAATAAGATATATACTAATGAGATATTTTTTACTACATCTTTGAAATCTAGCGTGTGTTTTACATTTACCACCATCTCAGTTTTAACTAGCTATATTTCAAGTACTCAGTCCAGTAACAAGCTATGACTGGCGACAGTGCAGAACCTAATTCTATTGGAATTCAAGGAAATCGAACTTATCAGGTTTCATCTTGACTTTGCAGTTGGTACTTCTACAGTTAGTTATCTAATTGGAATGCTTAGTTGTCTCAGGCTCAGAAATGAGAAACATGTATGGTGACAGAGAGCACATCCCTTGCCTGGAGACAGCATAGGTTAGCTGTTTGAACTATGACTGTCTCTTTATTCTAAACAGCACCTGATTGGATATGACCCAGGCTTACTCCATTCCTTTCCACTTTCTTTGAACACTAACTAGTCCAGAGGTTGATGGATTATTTCTTTAAATACGGTAATCTCTTCAGTCAAATTAGAGCCAAACCTTACCTAAAGTTTGCCTCTCTTTGGTGACTTGCATTTCTTTCCTATACACCACAATTTGTCAACTTAGGATCGAAATTTTTTCACTTATTTCCACCTTTGGGGGAAACATTTTATTTTAGCTCTCAACTGTAGGTAACTGGAATCCATATTTCACACACATGATTGGTACATCCTCACACAATTTCCTATAGAAATGAAGCTCTACCTCAGCAGGTTAGCAAGCTGGACAATATATAACCTCATAATTCTTCCATTTGAAAACATAAAATTATATTCTAAATGTGCTCAAGTACTCGAAGTATAAAAATCCTACCATAGCATTTTTTATATTGATAATAAAATATTATACCTCTTTTGAATATTTCAAGTACATTTACTTATAAACTGTAAAATAATTATTTTATATAAGTGTTCTAGAAACTCAATCAGATAAAATTCAAGCTGTATGCATTATAAAATATTTTATAAGTCCCTTTATTTAATACCATTATATATTGATCTTCTTTGCAAAGCATGTATGGTTATAAGATATAGGACATTACCATTGGTGTGTGACAGCAAAGTGTTTATAGGTCAGGAATGAATGCACCTTAAATGATAGCCAGAAATTAGCAAGGAGCTTTTTTAAAACAACATAACATTTATAGGAATGATAAATATGTAAAATTATAAATATAAATAGCACTTCTTCCATTACTCTCCATTTCCCAATTTTTTGTTCAGTTATTTCTCTGGAAAGTTAGTTCAGGGGAACCTACTTTCTACATTATTTTTGACAAATAAGGTAGAATTTTTATAGTGATAAGATTACCTGGTAGGGTACAGGTTCCAAGAGCTGCCTTGCTGCAAATTGAGAATTTTTTTTTTTTTTTTTAAGATAGAGTCTCATTATGTCACCCCGGGTAGAGTGCTGTAGCATCACATCTAACAGCAACCTCTAACTCTTGGGCTTTAGCAATTCTCTTGCCTCAGCCTCTCGAGTAGCTGGGACTATAGGCACCCAGCACAATGCCCGGCTATTTTTTGGTTGTAGTTGTGTAGTGGTCATTGTTGTTTGGCAGGGCCCAGCTGGGTTTGAACCCACCAGCTCTAACTGCTGAGCTACAGGTTCCAAGCCCAAACCGAGAATTTTTTTTTCGCTATATGCAAAATGAGAGATAAGGCAAAATTATCCTTAAGGCTCTTCCTGAGTGAGCTCTAATGTACAGGGTTACACACACACACACTGGGCTCAGGTGTGAATACTCCCCAGTAGAGATCCTTGACAATCATTCTAGTTATCTCTTTAAAACTAAGTGAAGATTTTTCTAGAGGTAGTGGGGGAATGCTCAATTTCTCTTTAGAATACAATCTCATGAGCATATTTATAAATCTATGCCCTCCAAGACACCAGGAAATTAGAAGTTCTGGGTTCTTCTATTATTAAATAGCACAGCATGGGCTAATCTCTTAATATCATGGTACCTTCAAAGTTTGTTTGTGTCAGATGGAGATAATAGCTCTGGCTCTTCCTACCTTTTATAGGTTTTGGTATATATGTATTTATGCATGGTCTGCATGCACGTTGCTTACATGGATGCTTGTGTATATCAAAGATGCTGACCAACGATCACATGAACACTATTATCATATTTTATCTAAGTGGAGAAGCATTTTCTCATTTTTACCATCGATTCTGAGCCAGGTGTGATGCTGAGAATTTTACTTCCGTTGCTTCTATGTATCCCTGTGAGGTAGCATTGCTATTACCTTTTCCAGATGATGAAACTTAGATTTACAAGTAATAAATAATTGCCTAAAATTACACTGATAGTAAATAGCAGAGCAAAGATTAAAAATGGAGTTAAGTTTAACTTCAAGACATTTTTTTGCTTCTGTATGGATATTTACATTCATTTCATAAGGCAAATTCAATTCATGATGGGTGATGAGCCAGTTTTGCCTGAAATAATTCTGAAACTATCCCAGAAGTGTAAGATTAGGGCTTTAATAAGCAAAAAAAATACACCTCTATTACTGAACAATGTGTGATGCTATTTATCTTAGGTGGCTCCCAATATCTCTGACTTCCTCTTTCATATATGAAATTTAACCTTCTATTATCTATCTATCAAATTATATTATTGGATTAGAATTCTGCCAAGCCCCTTGCTCATGTAAAAATGTATTTTTTTTTTTTTTACAGTTTTTGGCCGGGGCTGGGTTTGAACCTGCCACCTCCGGCATATGGGACTGGTGCCCTACCCTTTAGAGCCACAGGTGCAGCCCAAAATGTATTTTTCTTTTCCTGCATTGGTTCAGGTTCTGATGTTACTTCCCCCTAGCAGCAAGTATTTCCTGAATTTGGAATATTATTTTTATATTTCTTTTCTCTTTATCCATCTGTCCTTTCTTCTTCCACCACACTCCACTCCAATCTAATAATTCACCTCTGACCCATCTAGACTAACAATATCCATGCCTGTGAGCTCCATCCTGCCTAATGGTATCTGGCACGGATGTCCCATCCACAGCCTTTGGGCCACATATGGCCCAGGATGTCTATGATGAGGCCCATTACAAAACTGTAAACTTACTTAAAATGTTATGAGATTTGCTTTTTTTTTCTTTTTTAGTTTTTGGTAGACCTTGATGGCACAGTTCTTTGCATTGCACATCTACAGTGTGAACTTTGTAGATGACATCATGCTGCAATAGCACATCAAATAAGCATACGTGTGCTCTTGCTATTTGTACACACGGGTAGCTTCAGTTTTAAGGCAGGGTGTAGCTTACAGTGTTATTTTCCAAGCACAGAGAGTAGAATTGATGCCACAAGACATTACATGTGCTCATGGTGACTTGGTAAGGCAAAATTTATCAATATTGAAATCTACTGTTGCAATATTAGGCATTTAATGTTATTTAAAAGTCAGCTAAGCATTCGTATTTGGTTATTAAGGATCCTTCCTCGCCTCAGTGGCACCTCATACATCACCTGCTTTCCTGTTGCCCTCGGCCTTGCTCTGCATCAGCAGCTGAGATATGGAAGGGCCCAAAGCTTGTTTTCTATTTTCCTGTCTATTAACTTTTACAATAAAAGTAAATATAGTCTCTTATCTATTATTATCTTTTAATCCTGGCAGGTCTTCCAAGTATCTAAAAAGAAAACAGAAACCCCCAAAAGAAAAATTACAGGTGTAGGAAGATTATTCAGTGAAAAGTAGACAAATAACTAATTTTTTTGTCAAGGCAAATAATAAGGCAGTCTCTTTAATTTGTAGGGAATTTTTGCAAGTTTTCAAAGACTGTAATTTGGAAAGGCATTATAATTTGGAAAAACATGCTGCCAACTGGGATGTGTATGAAGGATCTTGTCATAAGGACAAAAAAGCAGAACTGAAAAAATAAATCCTGTCTTCTCAACAAAAACAATTTTTAAAAGTAACAACTCAGATGGATTCCATTGTGAAAGGTAACTATGTGGTAGCATATGTAATGGCAAAAGATCAAAACCAGTTACTAATGGTGAGTTTACTAAGCAAGGTAAGGAAAGTAGGGCAGACATAATTTGCCCTGAAAAAAGGGGGACTATTTCTAAAATAAGTTTGTTTCATCAGACTACAGCCAGGTGAGTGGAAGGATTTGGAAATTTTATTGAATGAAGTTTGGAGAATAAAGTTGCTAACTTTAAATTTTATACTTTGGTGGTGGATGAAAGTACTGTTTCTACAAATATGGCTCCACTTGCCATTTTTATTAGCGGTATTGATGAGTAATATAATGCCACTGGGGAAGTGACTTCTTTACTGCCATTAAAAGACACAACCAAATCAAGAGATTTATATGAAGCAGTAAAAGATATGCTGAAGTGATTTTCTGTGTCCATTGTCAAAATATCTGATATATTTATGATGGTGCCCCTGTGACTGTAGGTAAAAGAGAGTCACAGGGTAACCCTTACCTTGTGATTGTATGTAAAAGAGAGTCCTTGTGAAATTAATAAAAGATGATGCAATTGCTACCCAAAACTCACGTTTAATGAAGTATCATTGTATGTACATCAAGAAAATGTGTGCATAAAAAATTAAAAATGAATACTGCCATGCAAATTGTCATCAAGACTGTGAATTTCATAAGGGCTGAGGGATTGAATCATCACCAGTTCCAGAATTCCTTAAAGCAGTAGTTCTCAACCTTCCTAATGCCGTGGCCCTTTAATACAGTTCCTGTGGGTTGTGACCCACAGGTTGAGAACCGCTACAAAGGTATTGAGGCTGACTATCATTTACTGTTTGGAAATAAGATGGCTCAGTCAAGGCCAGATAGTGAATAGAATTTATGATTTGTGACATGTTTTCAAACCATTTATGGTATCAAAAACCTAACTGATGCCAGAATTTTGTGATGAAAAATGGATTACAGATTTAGTATTTTTAGAATATTTAACTGTTCATTTAAATGAGTTAAACATGAGTCATAAGATTTAGTATTTTTAGAGTATTTAACTGTTCATTTAAATGAGTTAAACATGAGTCTTAAGGTGAACTCTAAATCACCAATATGTTTCAAACCATACAGGTGTCCCAAATGAAACTGAAACCATAGCAAGCTCAAGTGAAGGCAAACAATTTTATGCATTTTGACACACTGGCTAAACATAGTCCTGTGAGCAGCAAAAAAATGTGCAGCCTTGCTTTTCAATTGGATACAAAAATTGAAAAACAGATTTCAAGATTTCCAGGAAAATAACCCATATTTTGATGCATTTGCAACTTCATTTTTAGTCAACATAAGTAGGTTACCTGCCAATTTTCAAATGGCATCCATAAAGCTTCAACATTCAACTTGAAGGAAAATTTTATCATGTCTCTTTACTGGACCTGTATCGGTCCTGTCTTCCCAGATACAAATGTCCCTGGCTTCACAATCACATCATATTCATGAGATCACTTTTTGGCAGCAACTATTTTCAAGACTGGAGCAAATTAAGAGTAAAATTAGAACAAAAATATTAGATGAGCACCTTGAGAACTCACTGAGAATTGCAACGACTTCCATACAGCCAAATAGTGATGCATTAGTTTTTCAAATGCAATATCAAATATCCCACTAGTTTTGTGTTGCCACTTTTCTTTTATAATTAAAAATTTCCAAAAAGATGTTTTATTACTTATACCTATATATTTTCCACATTAGTAATCACAAACTTGGGAGCCATTTGACAATTTTAAAAGACTCTAAATGGGCTGTTGCATAATTTGGATTATTATGTCAGGACGCTTTTGCTTATCTGTGGTGGCAGATATTACTAAAATTATGCACTGACTATTTTGTGTTTTTTGCTCATCGGTTTTCATTAGTGTTTATGTATTTAATATGTGGCCCAAGACAATTCCTCTCTGAAGGTGGCCCAGAAAAAACAAACAGCTGGACACCCTGGGCATACAGGCTCTGCTTTTAAAACACTCTAATTGTTTAATGAACATTTCTACAGCTAATGCCTTCAGTCTGAATGATCTTACCCCTACTTTTCGTTCTATCTACCCTCCCCTCCACTGTACTTGAAACTTAACATTGGCTGTGAAATGCCTAATGCAATTCCCTTTCTCCTTTTTCAGTTTTCTTACCCTTTCTGTGATAATTAGTGATATGAGTGTCACTTTCCATTTTTAGAAATTCTTGTGTTTGACTCTTCTGATTTCTTCAATCTCTTCCTAAGTTTTCCACTATTTTCAGTCATCTTTACTGAGTTATTCACTCCTGCTTGCTCATGTAAGGAAATAAAGGAGAAAGGACGGCAGGGAAACCCCTCTGCTTCTATCTCGTCCCTTGTGGAAATAAACACACCACTTCAGTGAGAATGGTCAGAGGTTATTGTCTTAATTTACTTTCGTTCCCATAACTGAATACCGGACTCTGGGTAATTTACAAAGAAAAGAAACTTATTTCTTACTGTTCCACAGGCAGGAAGTCCAAGGTTGAGGGACCACATCTGGTGAGGGCCTTCTTACTCTTGGGGACTCTATGGAGTCCTGAGGTGGTGCAGCACATATGGCAAAGTGGTTTATAAAAGATGGTCAATGGCTTTGATACCCAGTCTCATGGAAACTCACTCACTTATAACCCATCATGGACTAACATACTGATCCACGAATGGGTGAATATATTCATGACAGCACACCCTCTATTACCCAATCACCTCACAAAAGTCCCACCTCTTAACAGTGCTTCATTGGGGACCAAATATCTAACACAGGAACTTTTGGGTGCACATTCACACCACAGCTGCTATTTGTTTAGAGTTTGCCATAGCGAGAAAATCAGCCATCAAAGCTTGCATTCGGCAGAGACTCAAACACAGTCAAGGCAGTGAGAGTGCTTGATAGTGGAGAAAAAATGGAAAATGCTTCAGGTATGCCCTGATTAGAGGTCATTGGCAAGGCAAAGCTGGCAGCGGGCTAACTAGAAGTCCAACATCCTCTATGATTGATTTAGGAAATGTATTTGCTTTCCCTAGTTGATCATGAGTTGAAAACAGTGATGGGAAAATAAAAATTAGGAAAGCTGACATTAGTTGTCTAAGTTCCGATCATTTGGGGCCAACTGTTGTAGAAGCTGTGATTTGCCTTTCCAGAAGGGTTACTACCAAATTGTGGTCAGAGTTCTATTTTTTATATATGAAGTCAACATTGTTCCTCTCTTATCATAAATCCTTAGAAGAGGCTACTTTCATAAATTAGCCCCTTTTGCCTCTGACTCCAGTTTTAGGCATTGCTATTGTTGTTTTAACCATAGATGATGTGTCGACCATAGCTAGAGTGAGGACTCAGTATGTACTTTCCGTTCTTAAAACTCTTTCACCTGGAGGTAAGATAGAAAAACAGCATATTCATTGTTGTCCCTACAGTGACTGAGTTACCACACGGAAAGAGAACTTCTAAAATATATACCTGGACCATTTTGTTTCTACAATGAGTTTGATGGTAGGTGGACAATTTGAAATAAAATTGTCTAACGATTTAATTTTTTTTCCTGAATTACACAGACCAGAAGGCTCATTTAAAAAAACTCACTAGAGTTTTTTCTTTCCCCATTTTAACTTCTTTTTTCTCCAGAATTCTTTAATGTGTCTTCTATTCTTTAATTTCTGTTTCACAGTAACCCTAAAGTCTATTTTGTGTCACCTGGACCAATTATACTGCAGTGATTTGAATCCAGAAGAAGATAAATCATGTGTGATTGATAATGGAGTTATATAACGGGAATCAGAACATTAATTACTGGCTTGGCACCTGTAGTTCAGCAGCTAGGGCACCAGCCACATACACCAGAGCTGGCGGGTTTGCATTCAGCCTGGGCCTGCCAAGTATCAATGACAACTACAATGAAAAAGTCACTGGATTTTGTTGTGGGTCCCTGTAGTCCCCACTACTTGGGAGGCTGAGGCAAGAGAATTGCTTAAGTCCAAGAGTTAGTTTCCTATGAGTTGTGATGCCACAGCACTCTACAAAGGGTGACACAGTGAGACTCTGTCTCAAAAAAAATTACAATAAGGAATAATCAGCCCTGTTGAGCTGGAAGGCAGGTATTGCAGGGCTTAATCTTGTGTAAATACAAAGCCCTTGGATTTTAGACTTTTCCATGGTACTGACATAAATCATAGCACAAAACATTTCTGTGTTCCACAGATCAGGCAGCACACTGCTTTTCATCATTTGACAGACACATTCCAAGATTCATTAGGCTGGCTTGTGCTGCGCTTCTGCAGGATAACCGTGTCCTGCTCTTACAGACATCCAAGAACAGAGCAAAATCTTTCAATAGACCACATATCAGAGCCTTGAACAACAGAGTCTTCCTCCAAAACTGTGAACAGAGCAAGCTATAAAATATTTTTCAGTGCTACTCTCCTTCATGTTAAAGCAGTATGACAAGGTTTTATTTTTTATTAAAGTCATAATTTGCATGTAATAATAAATTCTTAGATATGAAGATAAAGTTCAGTGAATTTTGGTTCCTAATATTAAAATGAAGATATGGAGTATTCTATCACACAGAATATTCTCTCATACAATTTACTCAACAGCCCAGCTATCCTACCCTCAGCTGCTTCTCAGAAATCTACCACGTTTCTGATTTCAGTTACCATGTATTAGTTTTATTTGTTCTTAAATTTCATATAATTTGGATAGTACAGTGTGTACTCTTGGTTCTGATTCCTTACACTCAATGTTAACATTTATTTATGTTATTGTGTATGTCATAGTTCTTTCCTTGTCATTTCTGAATGGGATTCCATTGCATTTACCTACCACAATTTGTTTATTCTCTTACTGGTAGGGATTTGAATTGTTTCTATTTTTCCCCCTTGAGTAAAATTGCTGTGATGTTCTTTTACATCTTTTTGTGTCATGAGCCCTTGTTTCTTTTGGACATAGATGTAGGAGTGGAATTGGTGAGTCAGAGGATTGGTGGATAACATAGTAACATGGTGTCCATCTAGCAATATATGAGAATTTCCACTCCATACCCTCACTAACTCTGGTATTGTCAAGCTATTGAATTATAACCATTTTGACAGATGTAAAATGGTATCTAGTTATGGCTTTTAACTTTGATTTTCCAGTTAGCTAAATATGTCAAGCATCTTTTTCTTCTGTTTGGTGGCCATTTGGATGTATTTTAAGTGTGTCTTCTGCCCATTTCCCTGGGTTGTCATTGCAACTTGACAAAAATGAATAACACAAACTTCATCCATTTGCACTGAGAGACCTAGGGAGGTCAACACCAGCAAGCACTTCTCTTCATGGAGAAACAGTGTGCATCCCCCTCTAACATTCCTCCATGGCTTTTATTGAAATCTCAGACATGAGAAAATACAACACAGTGGAAAGCTTCAAAGAGAGAGTCAAGGTTAAAAAGCAAGTAGTTTTTCTTTAACTGCATAACTCTTAA